>JABSTR010003483.1:0-21940 GCA_013339765.2 Haemaphysalis longicornis | reverse complement strand
GGATTGCTTCGCTCATCTCCTTGCTCTCGGACGTCTCCCATACTGAACAACCTTCGGGCCCTGCGCAGACAAGCTATGCATTTCATGCTTCGTGACGGGTTGCTCTACCGGCGGAATTACCTCAACGAAGGGCGGAAGTGGCTGCTCGTAATTCCTCGGCACCTTCGCACCGAAATTTGCGCATCGCTTCATGCCGACCCAACGTGTGCCCACGCTGGCTTGCTAAAAACATACCACCGTGTCCGTCTCCGCTATTACTGGCGCGGCATGTACACCTTTGTGCGCAAGTACGTTAGGTCATGCACTACCTGCCAGCGTCGCAATCTTCGCCTTCCAGCTCGGTGGGTCCACTGCAGCCGCTTCCTTGCCCGGAGAAACCATTTGACCGTGTTGGTATAGACCTGTATGGACCTTTGCCCAACACAGTCTCCGGCAACCGATGGGTTTATCGTCGCCGTCGATCACCTGACGCGCTATGCCGAAACTGCGCCTCTGCCTGCCGCCACAGCAAGAGACGTCGCCTCTTTCATCATACGCGCTTCATTCGGCGGCATGGGCCGCCTCGTGAGCTCCTCAGCGACAGGGGACGTGTGTTCCTGTCAGATGTCATTCGTGCCCTCCTCGCTGAGTGCCGTGTTGTCCATCGAACAAGTACAGCGTACTATCCGCAGACGAACGGCCTCACTGAGCGCTTCAACCGCACCCTCGGCGACATGCTGTCGATGTACATCTCAGCGGATCACGACGACTGGGACCTTGTGCTGCCCTACGTGACCTATGCGTACAATACAGCCATTCAGGCCACAACAGGTTTCTCGCCCTTTTTCCTCCTGTATAGTCGCGAGCCGTCATGTACCCTCGATACGGTTCTCCCCTACCGACCGGATCGCTCCGAGTGCTCCCCAGCTTCTGAAGCTGCCAAGTACGCAGAGGAATGCCGCCAGCTTGCAAGGTCCTTTACGACTGAAGATCAGTTACATAAAAAATCTCGGCACGACGACAGCATCCCACCCAAAGTATTCTCCAGGATCTCTGGTGTGGCTGTGGATTCCCTCGACCACACCAGGATTGTGTAGCAAGCTTCTTTCTCGGTTTCACGGACCCTACCATGTCCTCGAACGGACGTCACCGGTGAACTACGTCATAGAGCTCATGACACCTTCCTCAGACCTCCGTCGCCGCGGGAAGGAGACTGTTCATGTCAGCGTTTGAAGCCGTATTATGATCCCCTAGTGTCGTGTGCCCCGTGACACGCGAGGATGGCGCTTTATTCCCCGTTGTAATGTAATGAGGTAAATGAGTAGTAGTTGTAATGAGTAGTTGTAATGAGGTAAAGCGCGCTGCAATAATTAGGAGCGGCGGACAATCCCTTGTAATGGCTATGTGCCATCGGTCATCGCCATGTTGCTAGCAGACAACCAGCCGCTCGTGTGAACGAAGAAGAAGCTCGGTCTGCGCGGCTTTGTGTGTGACCGTTCGTCGGCTCTTTCGCTCTCTGTTGGTTCTGGACCTCTGCGACCGTCTGCATCTACCAGCCAATAAACCCCCTTTCAATACATATATATATATATATATATAGAAATAAGGGTTGGCAGTCGAGAAAACCTCGGAAAGCAAAGGGGAGGATGTGGTAGATCATTGAAACAGATTAAGAATTTGGAAAGAAAGAAAGAAAGTGAAGAAAAAATGCCCGCCAGGTGGGATTGCCAACTGCCAACCCTCGACTGCCAACCCTTATTTCTGTGTTATTTTCAACGAGCCCCTCATTTCCTATTCTGATTCGCTATATATATATATATATATATATTATATATTGTGAAGGAAAACATTGTGAAGGAAAACCTCATGGCAAGGTCACCGGCCAATCTAGTACCAGACAAAGGAGGACAGCGGCCGACTGGAAACGAAGGAAGAAGAAGCGGGGAGTGCGTTCCGACAGAGAATAAACATGGCGTCGTGATAATCGGACGTCCGTTCTTTACAAGTGGCGCAGCCGACACGCCTTCAAGCCCCGAGGCGACCCAGCCTCCGGACCTGCTCTCCCTCGCGGCGATCTAGCCGCAGGGACGGCCATCAGCAGCGGCCAAGGCCTGGCACGCCTTCCAGCCCTGCTGCCCGAGTTCATCGGTGGAGCCGTAATCCTGGCACGACCGCCGAACGCAACGACAGCCCAGCCCCCAGGCGAGCCAGCCTTGGGCGCGACCTTCTCCAGCGGCCGACGTCTTCTTGTCTCGCCGCTGCGTCCGCCGTTCGCGCCTTGATTTCTGCGGACTTTGCGCTCTGCGGACTTTGGTGAGTGACCAACCACTCGCAATGACGACCGCTGATGCGAACGCCAGCCACCCTTCTTGGGCTGTCCAGGCTCTCACAGAAATGTGTCGCCAGTTTCGCGACGTCATTCCCAGCCCGTTTCCATCACCCGCCCACACGGGCGTCCCCGTCTTCCGAGGGTTCCAGGACGATGCTGTTTCTTGGGTAAAGCTTATCGACGCCCTTGCTACCCATCACGATCAGACCAAACTGTTCGGCTGGCCCGATCAGACCAAACTGTTCGTTGCACAAGAACGCCTGCGCGACGCTGCCCGAGCGTGGCACCCTTTACGAAGGCCACTCTCATCCCACTTGGGAAAGCTGGAGTGGGGCAAAAATCACGGCGTTCAGTGGATTGTCCGCCAACTCCGACTCTCGCTGCATGGAAATGCGTGCCCGCCTGCAAGGCCCTAGCGAGAACGTCGCGGTCTACATCTACGACAAGCTCCGCTTCTCGCAGGCTGCAACTTCGCCTGGGCGTCTCCTATTGCGCGGCGGTACGTCATAGATGGCCTAGCCGACCCTGTTCTAGCTGCAGTCTTGACTGCGCAGCCACCGGATTTGAGCCCACAAGCCTTCGTCCGTCTGGCTGTGCGACTGCAGCAGGGTGCAACGATGCCGGCACAGGAGCCTCACCTGCAAGCCTCGACGCAGACCCTGGCGGAAACTCCTGGCCCTGGCCCTGAATTGCGTGATATGGCGGTAAAGGAGGAGGCAACCAGCAAGGTAACCACAATTGGGACTGAAGAAGGAGCCCCGTGTGGCGAGTCTCCGTACCAAGCCGATGACCTGCCTGGGGTTCCCTCTCTGTTGACGCCGGCCTTGCTCGTCTGTGAGCCACCTTTCGACGTGTGACACGAACTATTCCAGGGAGCTCATCTTATAATCAGCAGCTGGAAAAACGGCAATCGAGAACCAATCCCCTAGAAACTCATCCCCTCATGCTTCTGAGATCTCTGCTAAAGAACAAGCTGACCTTTCAGTTCTGCCCGAGGAGGATGAATGCAAAGACATGCCACCAGAAATCAGCAACGACGCTGCACCAAGCCTTCAAACGGGTGGCGAAAGGCGTGAAGCACACAAGGATGCAGCTGTCGCAGACGAGCACATTTCTGCGACAGTTTTTGAAGCACACCACGACGAACCTGCAGGAGGCAAGGACGCTGAAGCTAATGCAGAGTTTCTTTTCAAACAAAACAATGTCCAAATCTACAATAGAGGCAAAACCAACCTGACCGACACCTACTGCAAGGACAATATGACGCGCCTGTTCAGCGCACAGGAAATTTTTCTGGAAGTCATCATGGATTCCCCGTCAACAAAGGACAATGTAGCCCAGGCACAAACCCGAAAGGACAAGATGAACAGAGCTGCGAGAGCCCAGGACCCACACCACCAATTTGCTGGGGGGCGTCTTCGCAGTTTGCCCGAGTGTAGAGACGTAAAACATTGCGAAGGAAAACCTCCGGGCAAGTTCACCGGCCAATCTACTACCAGACAAAGGAGGACAGCGGCCGACTGGAAACGAAGGAAGAAGAAGCGGGGAGTGCGTTCCGACAGAGAATAAATATGGCGTCGTGAGAATCGGACGTCCGTTCTTTACAATATATATATAACAGTGCCGGGCTTGGCAGCTGAATAGTATATTAAATTATTAAATTAGAGTCATTACGAAAACCATAACAATATTTAATACGACGTTTCGGATGTACTGCACTTGAAAAAGGCTGGTTCCCAGCCGAAACGTCGTATTAAATATTTTTATGTTTTTCGTGGTGACTCTAATTTATTATATGTATATATATATCTATAGATATATATATATAGATATATTTATATATATATATATATATATATATTATATATATATATATATATATAATATATATATATATATAATATATATATATATATATATATATATATATAGCTGTAACGTCGATAAAGTTTGTTTGTTACCCGTTCGTCTGTTCGCCCTACGGTATATATAGATATATATATATATTTCCCATTTTCTGATTCACAATCTATATATATATATATATATATATATACGGGAAATGAGAGGCTCGTTGAATGTATACAGAAATAACGGTTGCCAGTCAAGAAAACCTCGGAAAGCAAAGGGGAGAATCTGATAGGTCATAGAAACAGATAACGAATTTGGAAAGACAGCAAGAAAGTGAAACAAAATGCCCGCCGGGTGGGATCCGAACCCACGACCTTTGGAATTTTAAGCGTCTCTTTGGTGACCACTACCCTACCGGCGGGGCTATTTTCCACTCCACTTTATTGGTCACAAAGACTACAGGAGACGCCCACGGACTGTTGAAGGTCCTAATCGCGCCTCGCTCAAGCATGTCATCCACGTTTTCATCTATAGTACGCTGTTCTTCTCGGGAAACGCGATAAGGTCGTTGTCATAGCAGCGGATTCGAGCCAGTGTCTATCGTGGGTTCAACTGTTGATGTTAAACTTAGCGGAGCTTTCAAGCAGTCAAAAGACAAGCGAAACCGATGGAGGAGTGCCAGCAGTGGTTCTCGTTGTGTGGGCGTGAGATCTTCATCGATAGCCTGATTGAAAACGTCGGATGATAAAACCTCTGTTTCGGATGTAGCACTCAATTCTGCGACATGAGTGAAAATTGGAGTATCGTCGGGTGCATCGATGACGGCACTCGGCTCGACAGGCGCAATCCAGCCGTTAGTCTCACCCTGTAGCAGCGAAATTTCACCCAAGGACCAGTTACTAACAAGCATGCGGCTCGTACCAGCACGGGTCGTAAACAGTGCGGACGGAAGCGGAAACCTTTGCGTCGGATGAAGAGTTCGGACGGCGTAAAGAGCACGGTACGCGCACAGCGCAAGGGCACGGAAACAGAGCACTGCGCCGAAATTTTTGCATCTGCGCTTACGACCAATTCAGCAGGAGTTGTCTCATTATGGTGCGCGTGGCAATCAGGTGCAAATTCCACTTCCGCACGCGCACAATCGATGACGGCATGGGGACGACCGAGAAAATCCAAACCCAATATGAGGTCATGGGAACAAGGAGGAAGCACGATAAACTCTACAATGTACAAAACATCCTGGATCGTCACTCCCGCCGTGCACGCTGCAGACGCGTGGACGTGCTTTGGGTTTGTGGTACGTAGCGCAAAGCCATCGAATGGCGTCGTCACTTTTCTAAGGACACGGAAAAGTTCGCCATGAAGAACTGAAACGGCCGCGCCCGTGTCGACAAACGCAAATGCACGTCGATCTCACTAAATACGTCTGTAACACGTGAGGGTGAAAAATGAGGCCTTGGACAGTTCGCTGGTAACGCAATTCTTGCCTCCTGAACTGCGTCAACTTGTTTTCCTTTTCGGTAACGGTTGGCCTGGGGCACATGGGAGAAAGAGACCGACGACGAGGGAATGAAAAGCTACGGATAGCGAAAGTGCGGGAATCAGCAGGTGCAGCGGTGAAGTCGGACCCGTAGGAGACTTCGCGTAGCGATCGGCTGCGAGGGCCATAAGTAGGGCTTCCGGTACCATCGTTGGTGGTCGTCAGGCGTCGGCGGCAGTATCGGGCGACATGTCCGGCATAACGACAATTCAAACAGGTGGGACGGTTGTGCCACGTTCGCCAGGGACTGCTCGATTGGGGTGGATGCCGAGACAAGGGCGGTGGCCTCATTTGTAGAGGGTGTTGGTAGGAAATGGCGACACGCTGAGCGGGGACACCCACGGCGTCAGCTTATGTGACGTCCGGTACCGCCGGTCCTTGCGACGCTTTCGGCATACGGCAGCAGCGTGGTAACGCTGAAGTTATGACGAGGAGGCGCAGTGGGAGTCGGTGGAATGGCCTCAGCAACGTGCTTTCGAATTAACCTTGGGAGTGTTAGCCCCAAATGAGACGAAGGTTCTTGGGTGTATTTCAGCAGCGAGAGCTGAAAGGCGACTTCTTCCCGCACTATCTGTTTGATGTGCAACAGCAGGGAAGAGTTGTCGGGGTCACGGACCAAGCTCGCTATGGTGTCGTCTTGGACAGAGGTACGCCGTGTGCACGCTCGCTGTCGACAAAGCTCGCCGTAACTCTGGCAAAGGTTCACCAGTTCCGCAACAGAGCACGGGCCTCTCGCCAAGTGCATCTGGAAGGCACCCTCGTCGATGATTTCATGACGTGCTTGTATTTCTCAGCCTCTGACATAGATGGGTTCACATGCTTGCAGAGTTCCAAAATATCCTCGACGTAGCTCTTTAACGTCTCGCCTGTCTGCTGGGCGCGGCCGTGCATGCGTCGTTCGGCGCGCAGTTTCCGCACAGCGAGACAGCCAAAAGCAGCAATTAATTGCGTCTTGAAGGCCGGCAAAGCTGTTATTCCGGATCCGTGGTTGTTGAACCACACCTCGGCGAAACCGGTGAAAGAAAAGCAGCGTTATTGAGTTTTATGGCATCATCCCGTCTCTTATGCGTACTCCCGCGTTCGAAGGACGCCAACCAGTCCTCAACGTCTTGCTCCTCATTGCCGTTGATCTTGGCAGTTCATGTTCACAGAGAGTGCCAGTGCAAGTGATAGCTGGGCTCGGAGGCACACTGGGCGTGCGTTACCGCCAGGCATATCCGTGGTTTGGTGCGGCTGCGTATTTCCAGGGTTGGTGATTGAGGTGATATCTTCAGGTGATTGCTTCAGGAACCCAGACAGGCGTAGCTGGAGAACCCCAACCTCCACTAAAATGAAAGAGAGTTTATTTGCTGCCAGAAACAGATGGTCACAGAGGTCCAGAACCGCTGAGAGAGAGAAAGCCGACCAACAATCACACCCGAAGCCGCGCCGACCGAGATTCTTCGTCGTTCCCACGTGCGGCTTGTTGTCTGCTAGCAACATGGCGATGTCTGATGGCGCATAGCCAGTGCAAGGCATTTTCCGCGGTTCCTAATTAATTACAATACACACACACACACATATATATATAGATATAAGTATATATATATATATATATAATATATATATATATATATATATATATATATATATATATATATATATATATATATATATGAGGACCTTGTCGAAATAAAGCAGAAATAAGGGTTGGCAGCCAAGCAAACCACGGAAAGCAAAGGGGATAATGTGATAGGTCATGGCAACAGATAAAGAATTTGAAAGGACAGAAAGAATGTTGAGAAAATATGCCCGCGGCGGGGATCCGAATACACGACTTCTAGAGTTTTACGCGTCGGGTGCGATGACCGCTACACTACCGGCGGGGCTTTTTTCCACACCACTTTCTGGGGTATTTATGTTAAGGTATTTTTCTTTGCTCTTTTGGGGGTGGTAGCCAGCGCCACTCGGAGTAGTCGGGGTGAAGGGGACCTTCTTTTTAACCCCCGGGCCGTGACTCGTGTGTCTACGACATGTCCAGAGTCGCAGAGGTCGTGGGTTCAGATCACATCCGGCGGACATTTTTTCTACACTTTCTTTCTTACGTTTCAGCGTGTAGTGCGAATTGTGTTAACGTATGCCCGTGCGGCAGCTCTCGAGCAAGTGTTGGCAATGCATAATTCTGCGAGTCTCCGTTCAAAGGCTGTCGAGGTCGAAGAGAAAATAAAAATGGAACTCGACATAGCTGACACCCCCAAAACTCGGGAGCACTTCTTGAGTGCCGGCACTGTTTTGGGGGGAAGTAATCCAAGAAGTGGTCCAAGACCTCCCTTTATACCGACATTCCTCACAGCGATGGCATCAATGCCCTTATTTAGTCTTACAACGAACACCAAAAAGCCGACTCTTCCAGCCCTAGGGTTATTGAGGTACTAAAGCACCTTGTATGGGGATTGAACTGTTTTGAACTTGAAAGCAAATATTTTCTCTAAATATCCGGCCCCGCGAGGGGAACAAAAATGGCTCCCAGTTATCCCATCAAATTTATGCACAATATGAGAAATAAATTATAAACACTTCATACAGCTCACATGCACTGTAAATCCGATTTTCGATCACATTTTTATGATATGATAGACACTGCGCAACGTAAAATGCATTTTATACAAGGGTTGTACACGGTTTTTCCATATATTTATTTAACTTACAAGTGCGCTCGCACCAAAACTAGCTTCTTGGATGCTCTGGTTCGTGTGAGGGCTTGATCACTGGAGACGAGTGTGTACAGAAAACCAACAGACCCCCATCAGTACCGACACTTCGACATTTTCCACCGAAGTCACTGAAGGAATGACATTCCTTATAGGCAGGAACATAAATTTAATTGAATTTGCTCCAGGACGAAGAATTTTGATCGAACGCCAGCCGAATACGCCACGTTCTCCTCAGGCAACACTGCCCGCAGGCTCATGTTGACGATGCTATACCTAGGGCGGCCATTTAGATGCTACCAGACCTATCTGTTCGGCAGGCGTGAATGGTGCGAACGACAGCCATCCTAATTTAGTCTTCCCTTCTACTAGGGTGCAGCAATATGTGAATCAAAAAAAAAGGCCCTTCATGATTTCGAATCAGAGCCAACGACTTTCCAGAACTTTCAGCGAACATCCGCGTGTGTACAGGCGCCAAACAAGCAAAGGGGAACACCCTGTCGTGCTGGAGACAGGTACACCCAGCAAATATGCTGCCGGCTGTGGTGAGTAAATGTTTGGTGTGCAAACACATGCAAACGGCGAGGTAGCAATCAACGCACATTCGGACTTCAGATATTGTGCGTGGTTTATTTAGCTGTGATCCGTTCAAATTGGTTCACCCATTGGAGTGTGGCTGTTGTAAAATGCCGTACAGGGACACACTGATCGCCCTTTCTGGATGTGCTCTAACAAACACGGCTGTCAAGCTAAAGCACTCCCCAACCTTGTGTGTACGTACACCTGGCAATGCATAATCACAGATTTGGTAACGTAACATCGCACTTATACAAAGCTGTTTCTATAACTGTAGAGATTGAGAACAGCGTGAGTCCAACGCACCAATAAATGAATACCCGGAATCAGGATCTAAGTGAGAGTCTTCAAACAATGGCTAATTTGCCCGCGGAATTACTGCTGACGCATTTGTTACCACACCATGTAGGAGACCTTGTCATTTTGCTATGTCTAGAATTAACCCTTCGTATTCATCGGCCTCTCCCGCGCAAGGTATTGCACAGTCAGAAGTACACAATCAACTTGTTGCCCCTGGTGTGGGATTGTGCAGTGGAATGCCCACAAAGTACGGCTGTATTCCGTGGTAACTATGTTTGTGTCGTCCTGTTCCGACCCTCATCCCCTCCTCCTTCTGAGCTTTTCTTCTTTAAGCGTTTATCAAGCTGTGCACGCCAGCTTCATATATGGATTTTATTCACTGCCTGTTTATGTCAGCATGTCATACCAATTTCGCTCCTTGCCAACTGAGAAATCAAAGGTTGATGGTTACATTTTTTAACCGGCGTGTGTGTGCGCGTGTGTGCGCGTGTTTGAGCAGTATAGCTAAGGTGGTTGTAAAACATGTCGCAATATTGAAGCCTGTGTGCACCCGAAAACAATTACGAACACATCAACCAGCATAATGGATTTGCTAAATAGCATTTTAAAAACACTCTTCAGATGTTTTTAATGCTAAGAATTGTGAGGTTGTGCCATGTTTTCAGTATCTCCAAAGATAACATTTTGAACTGTAAGTACACTTCGCTTCCTTTTATTTCCCTTCATTTCAGATCATTCAGGACCATAAATGGCACGAGGCTGGTTTTATCCAGTCGTATTCCAATGCCAGTCAATGACTTTCCATCCTGTCTCCTCAGATTCTTCAGATGTTTGCTGGCGCTTCCCGGACGTTTTAGTCTCTGACCCGTCTGAAACGGAAGTAGGATTTCCTTGGTTAGCACCAATTGAAGTCAAAAGCTCTATGCATTTTGTCTGTGTTGAGCGCGAGATCTCACAGGTTAAACTACGCGTCTTAGTGATTCCCTTTGCAACAATATGATTTCGTGTCAGCGGAAGTTGAAAACTTAATGACCCATTGTATTATTTTTTTAACACGAAAAATTTGAAACCCGTGTTGGCGTTCGCCAGCCCAGGTATTGCAGCAACGACGGACCTGACACTACCGTTTGTTTTTCTCTGCGTAATATGAAGCTGCTGCCAGTAGTTGCAATGTTTTCTAATGTACGCTTTAATTATCGAGGATGCAAGTTCGCAAACATCAATCTGCAAAGAGAGGGCCCTTATGACACTTTTCACGTTTCTTTAGGGTATCCGTCATTGTGTAAACATAAAAGTTCAAACTAATCACGAAACAGCACTAAAACACTGTGATAAAGCCAGACACGCACAATGGGCTTTGCTTTTTGGAAAGAAGGACAAGATTGTGTGAGCCGCCCTTCCAAAGCCCTCTCGAGGAAGCAAATCGAGCTCATTTTAGCATAGCTGATGTTATATGTGTCGTGGAGGACATGACCTGTAATATAGCGCGCATTTTGACATTTTTTGTCCGAAGGTCGAAAGAAATATAATTATGCATTCCAACAATCGTTGAAGCTAATTTCTTAGGAACGTATTGTTGGGTTTGTGGTGGAGGTCCAAGAGAATGATCACTAGAGCTAAAAAAACAACAAACGAGAACGAGGAAAGTGGACAGGGATAAGTGCAACATTTCCGCTTTTGTTAACCTGGTTAGAGAGGCATCTAAGCTGCACATTGCTATTCTCACGTAGCTATAGACGACGAATGTTTGTTCAACAAAATAGGTTCACTGGGCCGAGCTTGTGCTCCGCTAAACTCACTGAACATTTACGCATCGTCGAAGCAGTCCACTAAGTGACGTCCGAAGACTCGCGTCAGCAATTCAAATGCTATGGTTATTTCCTTTCGACCATTTATATTTCCTTGTTAATCCCTCCACAACTATGGCGCCATATCTAGAACACTGCAGAAAAAAGATATAAATTTTATTTTGGTGAGGGCTCGCGCTAAACTGTTCCCATCAAATTACATAGCCGGTGCGGCATATAAAAGAAAGAGACAGAAACGCGCCTTTTAATTTTGAGTTAGTAAGACACCTCGGCTCGGGCAGGTGCTGTCACCAAAGCTTAATAATTGACAAACCCGACTGTACAGTTCACGGCATTACCCCTCTAGGATCGCATCGACCAGATGGTAAAACCTACACGTTCGTACAAGCAATAAAAAGCCCGTCATCTTGCATTGCGGGGAACGAGAAGAACCACCCGAATAATTTAGGTTGCCTTGTGTCATTGTAATGTGCTCGAGTCACCGTCCGGGCCAACCTCGTAGTTATGTTGGCCAACACGCAGCTGAATTATATAGGGTCTGAAATACCGTCGAAAAAGTTTCTCTTTAAGTCCGCATAGTCGAATATTGGTCCAACCCCACGCAAGATAACATGGGTGATACTCGGCGTCTTCGTGTCGGGCGTTGTTACGTCCAGCATCCACCATCTCCTAGTCTACGGCACGAAGTCGAGAAAGGTGTCGAGATGTCGAGAATATCTGGAAGATGAGAACTGAGATCGTCGTTTTCCACGTCCGACAGCGTGTCATCGAGAATCGTAGTCGGCCGCCTTCCGCGGACAAGCTCGCATTGTGTTTTCTGGGTATTCCAGCGTGGGTGTGTTGTAGGTAAAGATAACATAAAGAAGGACGTCGTCCAGATCTTATGTTTAACATCGACGTACGCAAACAGCATATCTACAACCGCATTGTTCAGGCGTTCCCTTAGCCTCTTCGTTGGGAGGAGGTACACCGTATTTCTTTTCATTCTTGTGGTGGTAGCGTAAGGCTCCATGCATGGGCTTAGAAATAAAGACAGTCTCGCAGTAAGTGATCAAAACTTCAGGGGCTCTGCGTCGGACTGTCCAAGTTAGTGGAAGGAGAAATTTACGACTTTCTTGTGCAGTCCCCTTCGCAAGAGCCGCAGTCTCTGCGTAGTGCGTGATGCAGGCTGACTCTTTGGCAACACAATTGATCGCCATGACGGACGTCGGTTACGTGTTGGCGAATATTGTATTGATTGCATGGTGATTGGCGGCGAAAGTACGGCGTATCGTCTGCGGCGTTTTTCGTTGCTGGTAGTAACGTAAGTAACGTACGTAGTGAGAGGCATCGTATGCAATGCGGTACCAGTAGTATTTGGTCTTGAGTATGGGGGTAAGCACCTTAGGGGCTCGGGATGTTGGCGTCTCTTGTGTTCGTCTCACGCTAGCACGGTAATAAAGCTGCCAAGCGATGCTCGATAAACAAGTGTATACTGGATAAACCCGTTTCAAAATAAGCCAACATGAGTAAAAATAATTCGAAATTCAGGAATAATAAGAATTTCTGTAATAATTAGAACAAGGCCTTAACTTCATCTCGCAATTCTTTACAAGCGTCAGATTGTCTCATTTGAAGCATATTTCTTGGCATGCTGCGGCGTGTGGCGCGAAGACAACTTACTGCCAGTGTGTCTCTTATTTATTTTTTAAATCCGGTTCAACTGAAGGGAGTGCGCCACTGCCTCAGCAAATGCGCGATTGCTATCCCACCAGTTATTCTCCGGCGCCTAGTCCACACGCCCCGTGTGGCAAGAGAGACCCAATCTTTGAATGCACCAATACAGTGCATTCCTCGTACCTTCTCAGGTTTCACGTTACTGGAGATTGCCAAGGCTATTTTTTCTTGTTTGCGTGTTTTGCCCACATGTGTGTAAGACGTGTGGTCCAGGCACGTTAACGGAAATTTGACATAGAGGTCAGCGGTAATTACGAGGAGGTATTTCGTCTTTGCCCTGGGTCGGAGTTCTTCACTGCCACCAAATTATTTAAGGAGACTGCAGCAGACTGTCGCTACAGGTCCTTCGTACGGCGACGTTACGTCCTTCGAGGTTGTCGATCGTGACGCAAAGCTCGGCGTAGGCACGCTACTGGGTGGCAAGGCCGCTTTCCGTCACAATGGCTATGCATGAGCCGTTTGATTCGGAGCACTGTGGTGGTAGGTCGGCAGGAGCCCGTGACAGGCAGTCGGTGTCCAAACATCTTGACGCTGTATTTGTAAACGATGGTCTTGTCAAATTCCTGCAAGTACAGGCTCCATCGTCCAAGGCGGCCTGATGTGGTCTTTGAGGTTTGCTAACCAACCCCGCGCATGGTAGTTGTTTACCATCTTAAATGCCCTGCTGTAAACACATGGGCGAATTGGAACATAATAATACAAGCCACCCTTTTTGGGAGCCCGATTTGTTCCTTTTCTCTTTTCACACTGCGGCTGTAAAACATCTGACATTGATGCAGCCGTTTGGGCGAGGATTGTGACCAATACAACGTCATTTGCTTCAGTTTGCATTTCTTCCTCGGCGTACTCGTCGAAATTAGAAAGCAAACGGTATCGCTGTACACGAGCATGGCTTGGTGGGCTGTTTGGTGCGGCATTATAATCATCGTGACCAGCCTCTTTACGCCCTCTGGGGGCAAAGGCATCTCCCATTATTTTCCAATTATCCCGGTCCTGTGCTAACCGCGACCATTGTATTCCCGCGAATTTCTTGATCTCATCTGTCCATCTAATTTTCTGCCACACCCCGTCCCACTTGCCTTTTCTAAGGATTCACTCTGTTACCCTAATGACCAACGGTCACCTTGCCTTCGCATTTCATGCGCTGACCACGTCCATTTTTTCTTATTTTCTACTAATCATGAAGTTCATACAATGATACTAATCATGGTGGGGCATCATGAAAGGTTTAACAGTGCAATAAGACGACGACACGCAAGGGCGAGAACGCAGACAGCGACATGATGGGTCACTGTAGGATATTTTGAAGTTCCGCCAAAGTAATCTGCCACTATCGACACAGCGTGACTGAACGCTCTCTCTACTCAGGCACGGGAGAGTTTGGGCAGTTTTTGCGAAGTTTTCCACGAAGCACCAATGGCATGAAGGAGTGCGAGGAACCATCAAGTTCGCGATCACGGAAGTTTTTGACGTATCAAGCAGCACTTCATCGGCGTTGAAGACACGGCCCAAAACATCAGTTCCTCGTAGGCAAAGTGGCACTTTTTGGACTTCAGCGCTATTTCAGACACGCCGATTGCCTAAAGTTCCAACTCCAACCTTGTAAGGTGCTCGACGAAGCTCGGGGCGGAGGTCGTCTCGAGAGACGATACAGGTGTGTCATTTGAGGCTGGATAGCACAGTTAGCACAGGCCGGATAGCCCAAGTTCGCTCCAATAAACTTCTTCGCTTGAAGAACCCTGCGTCCAATGTGAGTCGCTCCATGTGGCTAGTTCGGGTGGTTGGGCCGAGGGTGTACCGTGAATCAAAGTGTTAGTTGCATATTTCCGCTGTTGGAGGGTTTCCGTTTCTTTACCTTGGTGCAACAACGCCTAGAAAAATTCCTTCTTTTTGTTTCCCCTACGTGGGCTAGGCACCTTCCACGTGCAAGGTTAGCGTCGCTGCGTGGCTTGCTGACGCGCAAATGTACGGCGACATCCAACGGTTGAACCGTAAATGACCTTGGTTGCGGTGGTTTAGGTAATCGCAGCTATCTTTGGGGCGCACACAGGGCAACGTACGAGTTGCGTCGACCAGGAAATCTCGCCCTCTGAGTGGCTTGGACGGGCACCATGGGTAAATGTGGCCGGCCTGGCGCAGTGATACCATTGCTCACGACAGTCGGTGGTTCGCAAAACGTAGGTGTTCCTTGTGGTGGTATGATGCACGGCAGTGGGTCTGGCGGGCGACAGCGGGTGGTGGTATGGCGGGGCATACTGGCGACGCGATAGTTTGCCGGGGACGGCGAACAGGTGCAGCTTTACTATTAGCTTGTGTCATGGGGTGCTTCCAGAGCTTGTTGCACTTCCCGATTCTCGTCGGTTAGGAAGCTACTTGGGGTAAACGTTTCCGCAGCTCCTTCCTGACAACTACACTGATGGGCTCGCTTAGTTTATCGGAGCTAGTCACCTCGGCACCGATTGTCTCGTCCGGGGACAAATGTTAAACAGGTGGGCGTGTTTTCCGCAGAGGAGGAAAACTAAAAGTGAGTCACTGCCTTGGGAACAATTCAACAAACATATATTCCCACATGGACGCAGGCACTCTTGAGAGAAGCTACACACAAAACCTAAAATGAACTTAAACACACCTGCAACACGAATAAAAACACAAGATTTGAAACCATTATGAGCCGACACGCTCATGTCTAGGTCTGCTCGACGGTGCGGTGGGTATCCTCTACGAACCACTTAGAAAAGCCGTCCAAGTCGTAGGGTGAGCTTGTTGTGCCCCGAAAAATGTGGCGGGCAATGCCAGGATTTTCTCCGTGGTGACGATCGAGATTCAGTGGCCGCAGCTGGTAGCGGTCGACAAGCGTGTATGAGCCTCGTCGCCGGTGGCCTCGTTGCCGAACAGAGTCTCGGAACAGGCCACGGAAAAGGCCCAGGGGAAAAATCGTCCAAGTGGTAGTGGCGGGTGCTCAGGTACTCTACTGGATCCTTCCCGGTCATCGGCGCAGACACGCCTCTCGCTTGATCACAAACCACCTCCCGAGAAACATCTTTTCGCCCGTTCCTCCAATCAGGTCTGCTTCAAACGCCACCGGCAATTCCTGCTCTCGGGCTGCCTGTTCACGTGCTCCCGGCAGTCCGTTCCTTATTCATTTAAACTAATCTGTACTCGATTCGTCTCTATCGTTTGCTAGCTCATTTTCGCGGTGCAGAACTGCCGGTCATATTTCCCCTATTATCATTAACTTCATGTGGGCGAACAAAACACGGCACAGAATGGTACGCCAGCTGCGACGAGAAGTGTGGCCCTAAAGCCTATCTTGCAATTCCACAGTTCACGACAAACGCTAAAGAATGTTTACATAGAGTGAAGAGTTGCAATTGGAGTACAAGAAGTAAAAGCAAACCAAACAAAAACGGCATACCTAATTTGTGGAGATACGGCAAAAGGAATACATCCCGCTTTTCCTTGACACATGCGTTTGGGGGGCTCCCAAAATGTACAGGACTTTGAATGTACCTTACGGAGATGACGTGAGCAAAAGCCTTTTATTTCACTCTATTACATAAACTGCCTCTATAAAACGTAGGACAAAGATGACTTCTTTAGTACCCCTTCTTTCAGTACTTTGGAAAAGGTGGCGGTTAATTGGCAACAAGTGTCATTAGAGTAGCCGTGGAGGGTGAAAGTTCAAACCAACTACTTTGTTGTTAGCTCCGTGCGGCATCTTAAACCTTTTCTGTGGTTTTGCTCTTCCTGAAGCTCGGTGACGTGTACGACATGATCGATTGCCACAGCGGAGAGGCTCGACATCCACCATGATCTCTCGTGGCTACTCGGCGGTTAGGTACAGCCTGCTGACAGATTTCACAAGTCTTTACGAATAGTGGAAGGTCGATACTGCAGGCCAGACCAGTAGCCCTCCTCGCACACTCCATCCGTGGTTCGCGTCACACCCTTGTGACCATAGAGAGCTCATAGTACCACTGGGACTACGAGCGTTTCTCCTCCTTTTTTCAAGGTAACCGATACTACTGATAAAGAACGCTATTTGTCTTCAATACCTCGATCAGCGTTAACTTTGACCTTTCCACCTATCCACCGAACAATATTCGATGCCTAGAGTCCTATTGCAGCGAACATAAATCACCAGTGATAATCCTACAGGGTCTCTCTGGAACGGCAGATACTTGCGGAGTTTCGTTCTTGGAGCTTTGCATTTTGTTCCGTTAGTGCGCGTGTGAATTTTCTGCGTTGCTACAGGTGGCGAAGAAGACGCCAGGCTCCGAATCTGACCACGCTGATCTTCCTGAAAGCTGCCTGCTCCAAGTGCCATGCTCGATATTATCGGTTTCCTTTCTTGAGACAAATTGCGTCTCTTTCTACAGTTGTATAACCCCTCTACGATGTTTCCGATGACATCGTAGAGGGCTTATACATACAGGACCCTAAGACGCGGCCTAAGAAAAACTGACACTTCATCTCAACTTCTGCTTCCTGTGGTATCAAGTGGGTTCGGATCAACAAGTACACTGTGCGCGTGCTGCCGGTAAGCTTTGAATCGTGAAGGAGCGAGCGTTTCATGATAGGTGTGCTGCAGACAGTGTCCGATAGAAGGACATCAGACTCGCTTTGAGAATTCCAAGGGAAGTTGACATTTCCTCCAACCGAGTTGGCGTGTTCCTTTCCGGAGACAGGCATAGCTTGTGATTGTCCACAATTGCTGGACGTTTCTACAGGACAGTTCTTTGGTGCAGTAAATGGGCTTGTCGCTGGACTCTCATTCTCTGGGCTTTTGCAGGAGGCATTCTTGTTGCTTCTCTGGCAGGAAACCGGCGACTTCTTACAGCAGTAAGCTGGACGATGGCCCAGCGTTTTCCACAACAAGAAGTGACGCCTGGTGTTTGGAACCTGTTGACCAGGTGCCCCGGAAAGTTTAGGTAGCTTGCTATTCTCCTGTTCTCGGCTTTTTCCCTAGCTTGTTAGACCATGATCTCGAAGGTAGTCGACGGTTGTTTTGTGAAGTTGGTCCAGGTAATTACAGCCACGTTCTTTCACGAAAACGACAAAAAGTTTCGTGACAGTTGTTCTGCCAGCATTTTGTGTCTATGTGCGGAGTATGACTAATCATTTTGGCCATTTTATCCCAGGTGTTAAAGTAGCTTAGAAAACAACCCGCAGAGCGGCGAGCTCTCTATAAGTTATGCCGGATTGAATCCTTATACTTGCACCGGTACCGTCCTGAAGCTCTGTAGAAAGGTGTTCTTTAGCTTAGTGTGCTCCATTGCATCCTCAGATGAACTATAGCCGACCGCACTGAACGCTTATCCTGTAAAGTGGACGTGTGCTGGACAGGTCAAGCACCCACCCACTTCTCTGAGGGTTGGCACACTGACTTGTGTTCTCTCTCAATACGCTAAATGTATACATGGAGCACGTCTGGTTCCTAATTGAAGGGGAATGAGCTTCAGGGCCGTAGACCACATGAGCCGAAACAAGAGCAGTGTATAGCCGGCTGCATTGTTGGAACTCGGGCTGGAACTCTTCGAACCATGCTGAAGTCAGAGATTAGGTTCAATACGCCAAACGCGAAAAGAAACTCATTCCGAAGAAGAGTTGAAACGAAAAATAGCCGACACGCTGACGCCCTAGTGTGCTCGATGGTGCGGATGGTAGACCTCGATGAACCACTGAGGAAAGGCTTCTAACTCGATTGAGCGTGTGGACAACCAAAAAAGTTGCCGGCCACGCCCACATTTTCTTCGTGGCCTCGGCCGTTAATGCAGCAGCTGGAGCCTAAAACAGTCAAATCGCGCGCATGTGCCTTGCCGGCCTAGTCATCAGCCCCCAAGAAAGAGGATCGTGAGACACCGCGGGAAGAGTCGTCCGGGAAAAACGGTAACCTGGTTGAAGCGCGGGGTCCTACGGGACAGCTCCTCGACGGTTCCAGGTCCTCCACGCAGGCACACCCCTGGCTTGATCCTGCAGTGACACAATCCCCATCGTCC
This sequence comes from Haemaphysalis longicornis, assembly GCA_013339765.2. Taxonomy (NCBI): domain Eukaryota; kingdom Metazoa; phylum Arthropoda; class Arachnida; order Ixodida; family Ixodidae; genus Haemaphysalis; species Haemaphysalis longicornis. Next base: position 3,152 of record JABSTR010003483.1, on the reverse strand, counting down.
CCATCAGCACCACGATCATCATCAGTGGACTGGACTGGCTCGTGAGCAGTACCACTTGTAGGAAAGGAGACTCCGTTGGTCCGTTGAGACTTCCTATATTTATTTAGGTCGCGTAGGCCCAGCAAGAACGAGCGGCCGCCCAGCTGCTGACTCGACGTTCCATCTGTGTCCCGTGGAACTGTACACGAGCCAGTCCAGTCCACTGATGATGATCGTGGGGCTGATGGGGCCGATGGCGATGGTGTCGCTACAACCATTAACCGCAGCGCAATAGAAGTATTTTCGTAAGTTCGCAAACACTCCTTCGCACGTAGGTCAGCCGGGCCCGACCTCCTCCCACGTTTATCGCCCCGCCTGCTCCTGGCGATACCTCCCTTGCTTCTTTTTCATTATCTTCGACCGCCGATGCACTGCCTCCTTTGCTATTGAATTTTTGCGGCACGGAAATAGTCAATAGTATAGTAAACTAGCGCGTTGATTGGGTTGTCATGCTGTCTCGTTCGTATTTCAAGCTTTTTTTTCTCTTGCGGGCACCGCAGAAGCCAGGCCATCATCTTAAGGAGCTTGCGGACAAGGGAAGCGACGACCACTGCCATTACCCATCGTGTAAGAAACCTTAGTTTCTGGTCGTTGGTTATTTTAGGGTTCCTAAGGCGAAAAAGGTGGGACATTTCGTCAACAAACGCGGGCACGGTTTCATTGGGATTCTGTAGGCACCAACTGCTCAGCCCGTTCCTTGCGTACCAGAGTCGTGAACTTGTCCAAACCTAAGTCTCTAATAGCTCCTCAGTAGTCATGGTGCGCTCGTGGTTCTCCGACCAAATGTGAGCCGATTCTCAGTCTTTCAGATAGAAGAACAGTTACCTGAGTGTTTTCTTGTTGTTTAACAGGATAGATGTCTGGATCCGCTCCTGGAATTCCAGCAACTCTTCAGGATCTTCTGAAGGTGACACATAAATGATGGTGGCTTCCGTGGTTGCTGCGAAACTACAGGAGCACTGACAGCGCGGGACGTCATTGGCCGCTTTGGTGAAAGCACCCGCTTCGATGTTTTCTGTCGTCAATTATGCGGTAGTAGTCCAAACTCCACCTGGAGGCTTTGCTTTCAGCGGCTGGCAAGCGTTTGGTTTGGTTGACGGCTTGGTTGATGGTTTGGTTGACGTGCGCCTCACATCCACCATATGCCACGCAGACATGGACGATCCAGTTTTCGAAGAGGAAATAAGTTTATTGGAGCCATCTTGTGCTCCGCTGAACTTAAAGAATATACAAGCGACGCATAAGCGTAAGCGAATCAATTGCCGCGGAGGTTGTCTTACGACGCTTTATGCTTCGTCATTTATCCTTCGAGAATTATCCGAACAGATCTAGAACATTGGCGATTGTGTGGACCAGTCTATTTTGGCGAATACAGGTGGTACACTCTTCATATCAAATTAGATAGCCCCCGCGACATACAGCACAAAGAGACGAATCGCACCTTTCAGTTTTAACTCAGATACCACAACTCGGCGCGAAGAGACGCTGTCGGCATAGGAAAGAAATAACCAGAGGGTACAGTTCGCGACAAAACTTTTCTACAATAACCTCTATGTGCAGAAAAGAGGCACATGAATATGTTCGTTTCTTGCTTCTATCGCGTTGAACATACCCTAGCACAGATAGTTGAGACCATGTAGTGCGTTTTTGTCTTTGATTTGTTCTAAATGTTTTAAAGAGAGTGGGACCCGCCGACTTGGTAAAAGTGGCGGACATCAGCTTGGTAAGTTTGGTTCGCCGTACATAAAAGAGTGGCGAAAACCGAGTAGGTAATAAGTGTGCCACATTATTTTGCGCGCATGGCGAAAGGCATCAACTTTACACATGACCTGCCTCGCCTTGGTTCTGCGCACCAGGGAATTGAATATAAAGGTGTTGTGGGGCCGTGCAAGTTTGCCCTATTTACGTTGCTCTCGTAAAGAACTGTTCCCTTTTGACTTTGCGCGCTCGAAATTAGTTAAGAGGGCAATTCCTAGTTTACTTGATTCAGCATTCGAAAAGCTGCGCGCACTCGAGATGCAGAATCGTTTTGGCAATCAGCTGCAGCGACTACCTTCGGCTGGCATCCTTTTTTTTTTATGAATGTGGTTGTGGAACCCCTCCTTTAAAACGTTAAGGTTGTTAGTCCTGGTACGAGTGCAAAACAAAAAAAATAAAAAGCTAACTGAAGTGTTTAGGCACCTTCACGACGTTTAGAATATTCGTAAAATGGTTGCAATGACGTACGCTGTCATTTAATTTTGAACCCCGACCAAGCTAGGGATACTCGGAATCGTGCTTTGAGTACTGCTAAAAAAGGGTCTGGGAAAATGGCAAGCCGTTCATAGATTGCGCATTGGGGGGTTGTTTTTGAAATACCACTCGCCTTCAGAAACTGCCATATCAGGCAAACTGGATAATGTTTGTACGACCGATTCACAGGCATACACAACAGTTTACGACAAATAATGGCGCATATTTTTCTACTAATTGCACATCCAGTCGGAAATGTGTGCCACGATTTTCCGAAAACGTTATACTAGCCAGAAGCGCAAATCATAAGGCCACACAGCTGTTTCAAGCATATCGCTTCAGATTGAAAGGAAGCATTTGTGCTCGAGAAAGTTGTGTGATATTGTACAAAGCGAAGATGAAAGTCGTAGTAAATATTTTTGCAGACGCTCGTTGGCACTTCAGTGATGCGTTTGGTTTGGGAGTTTGTGGATCCTGAAAGTACGATGCTAGACTTAGTTAAAAGACAGTGGGAAATGTAGCGCATGCTTTTCTCATCGCTCCTGTGCGTCGCTTTTGTAGTTTTGCTTATGACATTTTAAATAGTACGGAAAATTGAAAAACGTGAGAGCCGCGTCATTGCGAGCGTTTAAAATGGGCCACCTATAAAGCGAATTTGTTCTGTTATCCAGTCGAAAAACACAACAGGAATTTCTGTCGCACAACAGAAATTTCTGCCGCACGACAGGGATTTCAGTTGGGACTACAGGATGGTCGGTTGTGCGACAGGAAGTTCTGTGGTACAACTACAGAAAACCTGTCGCACGACAGGCGTTTCTCTCGCACGATAGTAATTTCTGTTGGGAATGCAGGATGGTCTATTGTGAGACAGAAATCTCTGC
>JABSTR010003482.1:0-28220 GCA_013339765.2 Haemaphysalis longicornis | reverse complement strand
AGAGATTTGACCATTGGTATTAGGATTGTTAACATGAACGTTGTATAGACTGAAACTAGGACGGGTTGATTTATTAGGGACTTCATTCTAGTGACTTTTGGTTTGGTTTGCTGGCTTTTTTGGGTTTTTGTTACCGATTAGTATTTAAGAATTGCTTTGGTTGAGTTCTTTGCTTTCTTGTTTATTTTGCTTAGGGGTTGTAGTTGTGAAAAATAAATGTGTGCTGTGGTAAACGTGCCAAGGATTCTCCCGTGTCCATTCTTCTGAGCTGGTCGAGAAACGTGACATATGTGTGTGTTTTCACCACGCCTACGGGCTCATAACTCTCCGCGCGATCCGGCCCAGCAATCATTCATAACAGAGGCATTTGAAAAACACATCGCGGTGCTCCAGCCGAAGCAACAAGAACCCGCTTTGCATTAGCATAGCGCATTAAAGAGGAGGAAAACGAAAGGCATGGACTTCACTCTGGATTGGATTCTTGAGTGCCTTCCAATGAACGTCGAAAGTACGAAACTGTACAACTAGATGAGAAAAATTAAGATACTCGTGCTGCCTTGCAAAAACACGCCAAAATATTTGAGCTCATACAAAACTGGTTTTGGCTTTTCCATAAAAGTGCTCGCAGGACTGAAACACCGCGCAAGAATCACGGACATTGTCAAGTGCCATGAGGTATACCGTGGACGAAATCAAGCTTTCTCAGCACCTTTCACTGACCACGTCAGCCCGCATCGATGATCTCGTTGATTTAGGTGAATTCACAGCGTAAAAAGGAAGGAAACTGCGTTGCGACCACGAATCGGTCTTATGTTCTCCCCATTCGTCGGAAGATGGACGCAAATTCTGGCAGTTATCGCGACGCACGAAAACGCGAAAAGGTGCCTTCTTCCCAAATTTTTAATTGAACCAGTTATTCTCGCTGAAGATGCCGGACTTTTCGTTGACTATCGCCTGCGGTGGAGCGACGTGGAACCGCAAAATATGGAAGGACGTCCCAGGTCATCAAATCCTGCATTCAGCACACAGAAGGTCGAAGGCGTTTTCTACACTTCGTTTCATACTTTCCTCCCCTTATCAAATGTTTGCGCAACAACCTTGTCTCCCACGATGTCCACACCCAGTTTGCGTGGTGAGTTGTTCTTCTAGGATTCATAGAGTAATGCATAAGAATACAATCAAACCCAAAAAGGCACCATCTGCTGCTTTCCTCCGTCTGACATTGAGGCCACCCTAAGCGGTGGAGTTACATATTGACTGCGATAAAAATCACCAGGACCTTTACTGTTCGCGGCACAAACTGATGCTGGCAGCAACAAGATGTGCACATTGGCAACAAAGACAATTTCAGACAAGGTTCAAGTCCGGCGAAGCACGCAGAGCATTGTAAGGCAAAGCAGCGTTGCACACCGTAGGTGCTCCCGCGTGGTTTTTTTGCGGTGGAGCAGAACTACCTTTTTAGCATAGCTGCGGCCTCAACTGCTTTTAGATGATACTAAAACAGGTAGATATGCAGGAAAAAAAGGCAAACATTTTTTTGTAAAAACGTGCAAAAATCTTTTTCAGCCTTTGACAGAATAGGATAAACTGTGCAACATTTTTTCAGTTCAATGTAAAGGACTTGTGTCAATTCACAATTCATGTGTGTGTATTTATGCGCGTGTGTACATATATATATATTAGTGCATATATCTATGTGTGTATATATATGCATATTTGTATATGCGATGTGTATGTGATGAGGTGTGTCTGGAGCGAATCCTGAGCGGGCAATCTAATAATAGTATGGGTGTGACCCACGAGAAAGAGGAGGAGGTGGAGAAGCTGTTCGTTCTCGGAGGCAGCAACACGGCCACCCTCGCGGTGTATTCCCCAGGGCCGTCGCCCGCTCTCCCGGTCGAGCAACCACCCGCGCTGCCAATGAGACGACAGCCGACAAGCAGACGACAAGAAGCTGTTGCGCCCGTCGGAGTCGGCGGTGTTCCGGTGGCGTAGAGCGCGGGCAGTGAGGCCTCGCTGCGGACCAGGCCTCAGCTCTTCACACCCGCCGCTAGCCATCGGCCACCATCACGTTCCTAGTCAGCGAGGCAACGGTTCAATGCATGCAGCGACCTGCTCCGTCGCTACTTCCCCGTGGACTGCAGAATAGTGTGTCGCTTCCCCTATCGCGTCTCCGAGATCATTGGCAGTGAGCGTGACTCTTCCTTGCAACTTTGTCTACAACAATCCGCACCTGAGTGTTTGCGTGTCTAGTCCGTCAGTGTACTGAAGTGTCATTCCCGCCTGGTACATTATCTAGTTAATATATTGTGTGTGCGTGTTTTGCGAGAACGTAGTAGTGGTTCGTGACTCTCTACGCGGTCCGGCCCAACATTCATTCCAGTGTATATATAACTGAATGTACTTTGGCTTGGGTATGTTCCTGTTAGAATAGTGCAATGCGAAATTTGGGATTTGCGTAAATGTGTTAACTTAGAAATGTGCAACAGAGTTCGGGTGTACAATGTTACCACTCGTTTGAATTCTGTAGTTCTGTTAAAGCTTAAATTTCTTAACAGAATTCGGTGTACAATGTCTGAATTTCGAAGTTCTCTTTTAATACACAGCTGCTGAGTGGGGCATAAGGGGTCCTCAAGCTGCATCTTGCAGCTTTTTCCCTTGTGTCCTCTCTCACTATCTATCGTTGAGGAACGACAATGATGATGGGCAATAAAGAGGTCGCTGCACGGGAACGGGGGCACGGGCCCCGCTCGCGCCTCACGCTCGGGCAGTTCCGCGTGACGAGCACATCGAACGGGCGACCGGCTGTCGGGCTCCCTCCTTACGTCGCGATCCGCGACATTCTGGTGCCGTTAAACCTGGGAGAGAACCCACGAGCAGACCTGACTTGATGCGGCGCAGTCTTCGAGGACGCTAGGTGGGGTCCCCTGGAACCTACCCATTTCTGCGAGCCTCGTCATCGAACCCTGTCTGCTGCTCGTGCTCGTGCCTAGGACACCCGGTCGCCTGCGTTCGCGCCGTATACCATGGAGGAGCTACGCCGCCGCCGTGACATTGTGAGGGAAGCCGTCACAAGGGGCGTAGCTGCTGTTCAGTTACTGCTACAAGATCCGCTTACGTCGACCGGCCAGATCCGCTCGCACCTGCGCGCCATCGACAGCAGGTACGAGGAGTTGAAGTCCCTCGATAAGCGCATATATGAGGAGACCATTGATTTGGACGACCTGGAGGCCGATTTGTTCGACAGCTAAGAGTTCGACGAAAAGGTCGTCACGATCCGCACCCAGGTGTACTTCGCCAGACCGTCTGCCGTTCCTTCGATAGAGGCTGCTCGGAGCACCGGAGCACCCAACTATTTCTCCGCCGTCATCCGGCACGGCAACACCGTGGTGCCCTCCGGTAAGAGCAGGATAGCCGCGGAGGAGGAGGCTGACAAGGTGGCGAACGTTCCCGCTGCGTGTGAGACGTGTGTTTCTGACCGTCGGAACGTCCTCACAGCTGTCGACGAGTCTGATCAGTCAGAGAGGCCAGCGGAGAGCGCAACCGATTTTATTGAAGCACAACTCGGTGTACCCGCCACAAGCCCAGCGGTAACTGCGTCGTCGTCCAGGACGGCCACGGAACTGACCTCTACAAGGACCCCATGATTACGATGTACGGTGATGCGGAAACGTCCAGCGTGATTGCCCCTCTACGCTTCGGACATCGCTACCGGTCGTGGGGGTTCATTGCGGAGAGAGCGCGTGGTTCTTGGGCGTCGTGAGGGGGCGCCATTCCCACTTGCACGACGGTGGCACGGTGGCTCTGGGCGGTGGCTTCTCTGTTTGAATTTGGGCTGGCGTCAGCGTTTGCTGTTGTTCCCGACTCTAATCGGCGCACCGGCCTCCCGAGTTGGATCTCCCGAACGGTCAGGTGACCCTGGTTGCGGCGAGCTCGTGAACGGGAAGCGGGAAGCTTCAACTGCCGCGCTTGGCGGCCCCATGGGAAGCTCCTAGAAGCCACACCATCCGCTGCCAAGATCACCGTTCCTGACCCACGGTTGCGCAACTCATGATCAGGATCTGTGCAGCTCACGACAAGGAGTGATCACTGGTGTCCTGCTGCCAGTCATGCCGCCCTGTACTGGCGACGCACGTGCCTGTAAAGGACATACGACTGCGCCCGTTAACCGAAGACTGGGCAGCCAGCACAGCGAATTGCCCTATGATCCTGGTGGCTACGGAGGCCTAGGAGGTCACCAGGCAAGACACAGAGGACATCGCTCGTGCGGTCTACGTTTGGTGAGCGCGCTCGTGGTGGGCTACTGCGTGGTCACCTTGGCATTTCGGATGCCGTACTAATTCCCCTACGATTCTGGCGGCGGCGTCGAACCGGGAGGCGACCGACACACCTGGCATCATCTTGCTGCCAGCCATGGCCCTTGGCAACGCTGCCGAAGTAAAGACAACCCCGCTGTCCTTCTCACACGCGGTTTACCAGCATCCGCTCTCAGAAATTCTCATTTTTGGTGGTGCGGGCCGCCGTGTCTTGCTTTGCCAGAAGAGTTATGTCCAGTGGAACATTTCGAAATATTAGGCGAGAGCGACGGGGGGCAAGCCCTTCCAAACGCTGTTTGTGCAATCGGCAGCGTGCATCCTGAGCCTTTGCTTCAAATTAACAGGTACAGCAAATATTCCCGATTGCTCCGGGTAACTGCCTGGGTTCGCCGCTTTATCAACAACGCGACTACAGGCAGACAGTCGACAGCCGGGCCGCTGAGGACTAAGAGTTGGCTCAAGCAGAGAACTATTGGATTCTCCATGTTCAGATCGAAGCCTTTTCTGAGGATTTGGAGGCGCTGGCAAATAACCAACCCAGTAGGGCGACGGCCCGCCTATCGCTGTTTCGCCAATTCATCGACGAAGATGGGCTTATCCGCGTCGGGGGCCGCCTACAAGAACTGCAGTCCCCGATGAACGTTCGTCATCCAGTCGTTTTGCCGAACAGAGGGGACTTCACGCGTCTCGTAATAGCAACCACGCATGAGCGGTTGATCCACTCCGGTGTAGATCTAACACTCGCTGAACTTCGGGAGAACTTTTGGATATTGAAGGGCCGTCAGGTTGTGAAAAGTGTTCTACATGCTTGCCTGCCATGCCACCGACGTAGGCTCAAGGCTGAAACAGCACCTATCGCCCCTCTGCCCCGAGATCGGATTACCGAAGCTGAGCCCTTTTCCGTGGTTGGCATTTACTTCTGTGGACCGCATCCGGAATATGAGAAAGCTTACATCGTCGTGTTCTCTTGCGCCGTCACGCGGGCCATTCACCTGAAGCTATCATCTGGTATGACAGCATCAAGGTTTCTGCTGGCTCTGAGAGGCTTTATATCCGGGCGTGGATTTCCAACAACGATATACTCCGACAACGCCCTTACATTCCACCACTGCGCCCGGTCTTCCACACCATGTCTGAGGACGCGGTCCTCGACTTCTGCAGCTGCCGCCGAATTACGTGGAAGTTTAGCGTCGAAAGGGCACCATGGTGGGGCGGGTGGTGGAAACGGCTCATAAGGATCACAAAAGAAACGCTCCGGAGGGCTCTTGGACGTAGTCAACTGTCCCCGGAAGAGATTGAGACGGTTCTCTGCGAAGTAGAGGCGGCCGTCAACAGCCGTGCGTTGACGCCGTTAGCAGGAGATGCTGAAGAGCTCTCTCCTCTGACCCTGGATCAGTTCCTAAGTGGCAGGCGCAAAACCTTTTAAGTGCGAATGCAAAACTTCGGAAGCGAGCCTGACGTCCGCCGCCGTCCGCAAGCAACAGCTGCGGGTCGGCGCGACCTCGTCTTCCTGGCAACGGGCGCATGTGGCGCGCGCTGGCGCCGCTAGACATGGCACATGCCCTCGTTGCGATTGGCCCGAAGCTCATCGTCTTCCTTCGCAACGGGTGCAGACCGGCGCGCGCTGCCGGCCGCTGACATGGACATACCACGTCCCGAATGCCCAGGGCGTGTGAAGGGCATTGGCCAGGAATCGGGCGTGAGAAGGGCTAATGCACTCGCTTAAAGGAGTCTGACACGAAAAGTTCAAAGCTGAGATCCGCTCTAGCAATCAAGTACAGGACAACACAATAGGTGGTCTGGCATAAAGCATCTTTCTTTCTTTTGTTGAGTGTGTGTGTGTGGTGATCTCACTTTGCGAACATTACCGAACCGCGCAATTCAACTCGTGCTTCGCACTTTCACATTCTCCCCCTCGGGGAATGCTCGGGAATTTTTCCCACAAAGGCTGGGACTGCACGAGCCGACGTCCGCCAGCGAGCGATAAACGTCGAGCACGACATCGACGGAAATAATGGCGCACCTGTGGCGTTATTGGCGCCTAGAATACCTGCTCCTCTTGCCACTACACACACGAAGCTGCTCGCCATCCAGACGAAAGGTGCAAGACCGGGACGTTGTGGTTAGCGGATACTCCTACGTCCCCGATTTTGTGGCAACTAGGCCGAGTGTTGGAAACTTTCCAGGCCGCGCGGGGTCGTACGCGTGTCACTGCGCGTCTCCCGGACCACTTTCAGATGTCAGTTCAGCGCTTTATATTCTTGAGGCTAGCCACTGGATCAATCGGCCTCGAGGGGGTTGAAACGACACTGATGGTGGCAATAAAGAGGTCGCTGCACGGACACGGGGGCACGGGTAAAGCTTGCCTCATGCTCGGGCAGTTCCGCGTGACGAGCACATAGAACTTACGACCGGCTTCGGGCTGCTTTCTTACGTCGCGATCCGCGACATCTAACTAGAGGGCGCAGAGGCGTTATTGGGTGGGGAAGGGAGCTTCCTTCCACGTACCTTTTGTGCTTTGCTGCAATCCAAGAAGGGATAACAAGTCTTGTGGGCGTGATCACGAGTTAGCGGATACTCCTACTTCTCACGATTTTACTACGCATCCACACATGTGGCGTATTGCCTACAATATACGCGCTTTAGCACGCCCGCACCACGAACGCCCACCACTTTGAGATGTCATGAAACTTCGCTTTCCATATGTACGTAATGTCCTCAGCCACTGGAACATTCAGTGCCTCAAGCTGTGGTTAAAATCTACCTACAAAAAACCTCTGCCATCCTTGTTACCGAGTGATGAACAGCATTATAGCTTACAATCATGTTTGAGCTGCCTCTGTACATAGCATCCTGCATGAACTACAGGCTATTCTGTAATTTTTTTAAGGTCTATTTCTCTAAAAATCTCTGTATGTGTTCATACATTTGAAGATCTTATTACGTCGACACGGCAATGAAATATTTTTTTCATTACTTTTAACTCTCGCATATACCCCAACCCAAAGTTTATGACCACTTCCACTCTCTGAAGGAGAACGATATGTACGTGTTCTACCAAAATCAACGCATCTATGTAGCAGACAGAGGCAAAATACGCTTACTGGTACATTGTGACTGAGGAGAGGTTTCATTTAATGAGCGGAATAGGTAGAACAGAGTGCCAGAATTTACATAACTTGGCTAGTACAACGTACTGCTCCGTCTTAAAGTCTAAGACTTGTGGCTAGCCTACATAGTTACTCTCACTTGCTTCATGCAAGATGCACGCACCACGCATGTTGCTGGTTCAGCGTTGTGTTCTTTTTTTATGAACGTTTAATTTGCCACAGGGCATATATATGGGGGTATGGGTTGATGGTGCTTGGATGAAAATGAAAATGTTCGCTTCGCGCATGAAGTCAAGGAGTGAACGATGTTCTTCTTCCTTGGCTTCATACAAGGACACTGATGACTAAGACGTGGAGCATGCAGTACTGACAATATCACGATCCCCGCATTCACGTTTTCCAGTGCTTATTGTATCCGCTTGCCACGACAATTTCGAAACGGCTAAGTAAATGAAGACAAACAGCCTTGAAGCGTAGCTTTAAACATAAATGCAACCTCAACATCATCAAACAAGCACGCAGCCAGTTCATATTCTTTTCCACCCACCAATATTTTAATCATAATGGTGGCTGTAATATTAGCCAGCACCCACCATGGAAGGCTGCTAATAATATTCCAGTTATCAGTTGAAGTTGAATGCTATGAAATGTCGACAGTATTGGGTTATGCCAAGCAGGAAAAATACAAAATTGCATCTATCGGGGAGACAAAATGACCAATTATATCTCAAGCTCACTCTTGACAGTGAGCACCATTGTTCGACATGCGATGCCTGACATAACCACAATTACACAGTCACCATTCAGTTGACACTGGAGACGTCACTACGGGGCCATGTCAGAGAGGACACGCATTTTTTGTTTGTCGCCCAGCATGCAACTGGTAGTCTTAACTACAGCTTCATTTATGTCTCTGTGGGGCCACATCAGAGCTTTGAGCAGTGGCAGAAACGACAAGGTGTAACTGCAGGAAGTTTCGGCACTTAAAGGGGCCACGAAGACAAAATACAACATAGTTCAGTTTGATCAAACTAGCTTCTGGTGATTCCCTCAGCTTTAATTCCAGCCACGAAGGACGTGTTTACTGAAGACAGCAAAAAAGATTGGAAAATTGAAATTTCGCTCTGCAGTGACGACGTGCAGGAGTTACAAATTATGGGAAAGCATAGCAAGCCTGGTTATTAGTGTTAACGTACCTACGCATTCAAGTAATGGGATCGAACGGAACTCGAGGCGCCACTAAATCCCCCAGTCTTTTTTGGCGATGGCCTAAGTCGATGGCCGCCAACCTCACACACGACATTCTCCGAGGCTACAGTGACGTCGCCTGGAAGTGACTGGCGTGTGATGCGAAGTGTAATGACTGACATTCCCGGGTCGCGAAAGCGCGCTAGCCGACGACGGAGGCGAACGGGCGGTGGAAGAGGAGAAACAGGATGATCACGGGAACGCAGTGCGGGAAGCATGAGAGGGGAGTGTGAAGGCAGAGCTAGCGGCCAGACAGCGCTAGAGGAACGGGCGCAGAAGCTGTTCCGAAGAGCTCCCAGGAGCTGTTCCCTCGAGGCGCATTCCGGAGCAAAGTTTAAGAACTATAGGCCTGGACCGGCCAGGCACGAGCGCGCAAGTCGAGTGTTCCGAGCTGCGACCACCGCAGCTCTCCCGTCTTCTCGGTGTGCACCGTCGCCACGGGAAAAGTCATCGCACGCTGCCACACTTATACGGGTCCTCCATACGATCGACCGACGAGTTCGAGGCTTCACTTCTACGGTTCACCGACGTAACCCCTTCGCGGCATCGGGCGGACCGGGACGTGAGCGTGTCGTTTTTCCCCCTCTTTGAACTCTTCTTCGGACTTGAGTGAATCTTCGCGTGCCGCGTGTGCTGCAGTTCGTCAGTTTGGGTATGTAGTTTATTTTTTCATGTGTGTGTGTCCGCATAAAAATGTTTTTGCATCGTTCTCACGCCTTGGCCTCACTTTTCGTCGATCCTCCTCCCAGAGTCACACTCCCGCCTGCTTAAAAGGCGGCCTCACACAGGGTCATTCCGAAAGTATGTGGTTGGCACTGGTATAGCCTCCGCAGTAGTTACAAGATGGTGATTCGGTCCCAAGAAAATTAAGAACGTGTAATCTTGTCGAGGTGAATAGGGTATTTGTGCTTGACGAAGTAGAGTGCCTTGCTCTCTAGTTGGGCCGTGGTGCCGAATAGTAAACTCTCCTTTTCAGTTTTAAGTGGTTAAGTATTTTTGGACTAGTTTAGACCTCCGCATGCCGAATGCCTGGTGCCCGGATTTTCGTCTCACGAGCGAGCGAGTCTGCCCTTTCAATTCCAAGCATTCCGACATGCCCAGGGGCCCATAGGATGTCGTATGTATGTTTGGTGTGCTCATTTAATAAAATTGCTGTCCTTTGTGCTTGTGTTCTGTGTAATATGCCGACATGCTTCCTGCGCGTCTGTAAATATATGATAACTGGCATAGCATGTGTGCATGAATCTTGTGGAGAGTTTTCGTTGTGGTGCCTGATGGCCCGACTATGGCCTCTGAGTCTCGCAGCATGAGCCGCAACCAAAACCGTAGTCTGAGTCGCAGCCAAAGCCGCAGCCACGGCCGAGCACGAGAAGGCATATCATATCGGGGGGTAAGAATTCCGATCCAGAAGAGGACACAAGCAGCGAGCCACAGCAAAAGCCACAGCTGGAGCTGTGCTGGAACTCAAGGGTTCGGGCAGCACGCAAACCGCCCCGGGGCCCAGGAGAACAAAACCAGAGCCAGTCACAAAGGCGCTGCCAGAGTCCCGCAGCCGATCCAGACCCCATGCCTCCGTATAAAGGTGACTCGGGCAGATCCGAGCAGAAAAGATGTGCTGCGTGCTGGGCAGCTGCGGATTACAAACGCTACTCCAAACCTAACGCAAAAGTTCCAGCGCACCTGCTACTCAAATAGTAGCAACAAATGAAGCAGAAAAAAGTAAACAGCACCCTTAAAACCTACCGCCAACTCAAACAACCCCTACAATTATCAAAGATGCAACATTGGAACCTAAACGAACTATGCCGGAACCGCTTCTGCCTCAAGCTGACGTGCTCAGTCAATTCAAACAAGAAAAAGAGCAACGTTTCCGTGCCTTGTAAAGCAGTTAGACCTCCTACAAAGCCACCTAGTTGATGATGTACCAACACCTACATCCGCGGTGCAACTAAGCTGTATTAGAGGACCTTGTCATGCCTGGTGCTACAAATAGAATCAGTCATGGTGCGGCTCGCGAAAATTGCGCCGGATGTCTACAATCGGGTATGTCTACAAGTCGCTTAAGCACAAGGCCCAGACCCTACCCTTCAACTTCTCGTAACACCAATGAAGACTAATTCACACAAACTGGATTGGCTACTCATCTGGCAACGGTACTGCCGGAGCTTTCGCAACAAAAACAGTCTTCTTACAAAGTACGTACAGCAGTCTCAGGTAAAACCGCATTAGATTCTTTTCAAGGAAACAGGTCGTACAACCACACCGACTAATTGCTCAACATACAAACGAAATGACGAAAATACAACCATCGCAACTTTAATTCGCCAGAACATTGCAGTACAGATCATTGCGTCACGTCATAAAAGTAAAACTAGGCATTTAGTTTCACCAGGATGGCTAGATGGTACGTGTTCATGGTGAAGAAACAACCAGCGCAAGAAAGACGAGGACGAGGAACGAGCAGCGAGGACGAGCAGCGCTTTGTTTGCAGCCTTCCTTATCCTTCTTGCGTTGGTTGTTTCTTCACCACGAGCATTTAGTTTTGTTTTTACTGGGCTCGATGAGATAAACTCAGCAGGCTGTTTTCAATCAGTGATATTAGATGGCGCTAGCAGTGGTGGCGGCGCACTTCACGCCCCAACGTAGGTTTTCAGAATAAGAAATCGTATTTAGTTTTCGGCGCTCTAGAGGCTCCGAAGTGTCAAATCTCGAAGCAGTTTATTGCGGAAGCGGGTCAGACTCCAGCCGCTGCTGGGGGCTGAAACATGGCTTCGGAACAATCAGCTAGGTGTTGCACCAGGGACGTAAGCGCGTGAACCCCGGGCTGCGTCTTCCCAAACCATATCCCGAATGGCCCAGGCCGACCACACCCCCTTCAAACGGCGACGTCACAGCGTGACGTCACTTTCTCGTCGTGCACGACTTCATGCGACGTGGATTTTTTTTTTTTGCGCTCGTTTTGGGCGGCGGCCGATGGTTTCGCTCCGTGCGCGAGGCTGGGGCTGAGGCTGAGGCGCTGGGGAGCTGAAGCACATTTAGTAGAAGTTAAAGGCCCAACCACATGCAGCGTACTTTCGGCGTTTTCTCGCGTGGCGACGCGAGCTGACGCGTGAGCAACGCAGATGTTTACGCTCGCCGGATATCCGTCGACGCAGCGCGAGAAAGCAGCGGAAAGCTGACAGCGGCGGTCGGTTTCACGTCCTTCTCGTGCTTTGGGGTCATTCCTTTCAGCAAAAGACAATCAATTTCTTTTTTAACTTGCGGTTATCGGCTGCCTTGAGACAAATTGCAAGCTATTTCTGCTCGAAAGGACTTATTCATTTGTGGTTTGTTTGGTTTTCATCGGGGAGATCGGGTATTTGCGATAGCTTTTTTTTAGTTAAATAAGGGAGCTCTGGCTACGTCGCTTGTAGTATTAGCATGATGGGGCTTGGCTGCAAGATTGGTGCGTTTGGTGCATGATGCCATTCCATTCGTTGCTACCGTGGCTTGCGTAGGGAAGACCGAGGTTTTGCGATAGCTTATCTTGATAGCATAACTGCCCTCGGATCCAAGATGGGTGCGTAAGAAACAAGCGTTACCACGGCTCAAATCTCTCAAACATGACCAAAGCAAATCACTCGACAATATTCGTTGGCAGCCTCTGTTAGGGTACCGAATTCTTGGGGCCCACGTCTTCTCCTGGCGTGGTCGAGCGGTTGCGCGCATGTGTGCTGGCGTTTTGTTTTGAAAGTCCATGGTTCGAATATTGGCAAAACCTCGTTTTTTTGCAATGAGGGTTTCACCGGCTTTTCTTTTCTTTTTCAAGCTACACAAAGGGGGCCAGAGTGCCTTGCCGTTTAACCTACAAGTGACGTTCGACGGTACCTCAGTATCAAGGCAGCCACGAAATTTACTTTGCTCACACTTTGAATATACCATGAAGCTGCAGTCGGTACATAATATCAAGGTTAAATCAAGTAGCAAGTAAAGTTGTGCTAAGTGCGTCTTGGTTCATCATCCTATCTTACTTTGTTCAGATTTAACGGTAATGACACAATTATAAAAACGAATCAACACGCTCGCTGATATTAACAGCAGATGAGCGACCGACGTACGCGTGTCCTTCGACCGATTGGGAGCAAACGGTCTGCGCTTCGCTACGGAATCCAAAAGACCACCCAAGATCAAAAAAACATTTTCGTCTTCACTGTAATGATCGAGAGTGTTCGCTTTCAGGAACGTAAACAATGACCACATGTACGTGAAAAAGCGTGCGTCTGCGCGCGCACTTAGAGCAACGCGCCCAGCGCTAGCTTAACCAGGAACAGGATTGAAGACGAGCGTCTGCAGGCTCGCAAGAGAGTGCGGAGAGTGAGAAGCGAGAACAGGTATGCAAAGGTATACTTCGTGCTTGAAGCTTCCCAGCGCGTACGTCATGCTCGCGCCTGGAGCGAAACCATCGACCGCCGCGAAGCAGCATAACCACAAAAGACCAAAAAAATTGTTGTCTTTACTTTAACGAGAGTGCTTTCCAGAACGTATAGGTGAAAAAGGTTGAAGTCCTAACCACATGGACGCGAAATCACGCGTCGCGCGAGCGTCGTTCGGCGGCAACGCGCAGACACGGGCACTTTCAATCGCGATTGAACTGAATCGCGATCGAGTTTTAACTAGAATACTTGGGCATAGCCTCCTTTATAACCTACTGTGCCTGCTCTATCTCTCGGAAACCCATTGGAGCAGCCGGTTCACTGTGGGGGCGCAAAGTTCCCAGGTTTCTTGATGGCCATGCCGATGCGTACTGCTGCTTCAAGCCGAGGTGAACTGAAGCGCAACTCGGCGTCGTGTTCCTGCTACAGAAGTCTGCAAAACGGCGAGTTCGGGCTTCATGAGTCAATATGAGCCTCGAAGGTTTATGCCCACCGCCGTAGAATTACTAAGAGGCGCTTATTTTACTGTTCCCGTCGCCACGCTCGCCTTTTTGCGTTCACTACGGAAGTTCCATAATCCTCCATGTTTTGACCGCTATATGAGCTGCAGTTGCTTCTTCTCCCGCTTAATAAGGGTCGATAAGTGGGAAATAATGAGGCTCCAATAAGTTTTTAATGGCAATGCAGTCAATAAACATAATTTTAATTTGTTCAAACGAGTTCTGACCGTTGAGCTCCCCTTTTGTATTTACGAGTTCATTCAGTCTCGTTCTGTCGCTGGTAATCTTTACGGTCTTCGGAATGGTACGTGCCCACTCTCCATCCCTCTATAGTTCTCCATCGCCGCGCTGCACGTATAGGAAGCACGGAAGGCGGCCATCGCGCATGTAGCGGATACTGACGATGCGGTAATCACCAATGCGGAGCCGCTGCAATGACGACTTCGAACTATGGTTAAAGGCGATGCTCAGCATTTGAGGGCCCCTATAAAAGCTTAGGATAAATATTCTGAATGCGCTTAGCTCGAATACTTTGAAGCTTTTTAGATATCTTTGGTCGGTGCTCATGAAGCAGATGTTTTCATGAATACGAACACAAAATTCTGCGATTGGGATCTGCGATTCGTGTTCATGTCTGACTGATACAACATACGGTCCTCCAACTACAATAATTGTGAAAGGAAATAAATAGCATCAAAAAGCGCTTACACTTGAAATTCCCAGCAGCCACGAGTACTTAGTTGTAGCTGTGCAATAAATACATCTGGACGCCTTTGCGTGCTTACACCAGCACACACGCACAAACACATACACAAAGAAAGCAGAGCTATTGCACACATAAAAAAGCCCTCTTCCCTCCCCTCAAATTTCCCGATATCATCCTGGCGCAATCCTGAACCATGTCATCACAAAACTCGCCAAATGGAAGATACCAGCAAGTTCCTGACGACAGTGGTTTTTCTTCACAGCCTGTCCATTAATAATGCATGCAGGTGCAGCAAAAACTTTTTTTCCGCTACACTGGCATACTTACGCGAATTCACGAGCCTTAAACACAGTAACTGCCACAACAATATTTATTTTGACAGCATGGTTGTGTGAAAGGCGCAAAGCATAAGCGGGTCTAAAGGCGTAGGCTGAACCGTTTTTCGAGCGAAGTTCTGTTACTTTCGGAGGTGGGGTCTCAATTGTTCCCCTGATAAACTTTACGCGTCGCAAATTGAGGTGTTCGTGAAGTTCTTTAACAGCAGCGATCGAGCCCCCTTCCCATCACAAGCGCCATGTCCATCAAGCATCACTGCATGCACTAAATACACAGCGCACGCATAAGCCATAAAGTATCAATGAGGGAATTAATCAGGTCAGCAGTGCACGTTTACGAAAACTTAGAGTGGGAGGCCACTGCCACCGGCGAATACTAAGAAGCACATAACGCACAACGAGATCAAGCGATATCCAAATTCCAGCACTAAATAAATGCGTCTGAGTTCACCCTAGTGGCCTCGTTTCTTCCTGCCACGGAAAAACGTGAGCGAAACAAAACAGTTAAGTAGTTTCGCCCCACGGAATAAGCTTTGCTTGGTCTGGCCTCTACCCTTCGACCCTTCCGGCATGGGTGGCCCTACCGGTTTGGCTCTATTTCGCCGCTAGGCGGCCGAGCAGTGCGAACGCAGTTCCACATCGCTCCGTTCAATGTCTCTGTTTTGACGTTTCTGCCCCTGCAAATCGTATGCCAACCTCACGAGTCTGGACAATAACCTCACGGGAACCAGCGCAGTGAGTTTTCCGACCTCTCCAGCGATTTCACGTTTGAGAGAAGAGATTTTCTACCGGCCACGCCGCCGCTCAGCGAAGCCTAAAAGCTAGAGCTAGGGCGACCACAGCTCGCGCTCGCGGGGTCGGCCTGCTGCTCGCCGCTTCGCAGGTGCGCATGCCCTGCACGTGCACTCACCACTGCGCCGGCCACGTGCTGCTCGGCGCACAGCGTCTCTTCGCCGGCGCGCCGCGCCTACCTTCCTGCTATGACCGAAGCCACCGACCCCAACGCTGCTGCTAACGCAACAACAGCTGCCTTGCCTTCCCACCACATGGGGCGCGTGGTTGAGGGGGAGGACATCGACCCCGAAGTTCTTGAAGAGCCTGGCTGGCTGACCATCTGCCGCAAGATCGCCTTTAAAATTACAAAGCATACCGACACTCTGATTTTCCTCAGCTGGCAACTCTAATACACCGCAACTACAGTGTAGAGCAGCGCAGCCTGCCTTTCGACATTCACACATATTCACGACCATCCTACCCAAACGTATAGGATAAGACAACTTAAATAACTTAATATCTACAGCTCTCCCCGAAACACGCTGTTGAATCCCCTCCGTGGGGTATGTGCTGTCAGCATCCCTATCATAGTCATCATCGTGTACATAATCCTGTCATTAAAGGTCAGAACCCCGTTTCGGTCAGCCATGACACCGAAACCCTGCTGCCCGTCTTCTCTTGCCTTAACATTCTTGGTGCCGACAAACCGGGAAGAAGACCAGGACCGAAGTGGAGAGCAGCAAGGGATGCCAGTGGCTGCAGGCATGTGAAGACCCAGAACTGTTTACCGTCGACTCACCCTGAGCTAACTGTAACCATGGCTGACAGCGACCGCATTTGACCACCGACTCCCTCGAAGGCACCGACGCCAACACTGGCGTTCCTACCGCCGGCCTCGAGGGACCTGTGACCAACCAGACTCGACCGACACCGGGCGCGGCCATTCCCGGTGCACCGACGAAAACCGACCGCAACTCTCCTACCGACGCAGACACGCCCCGTCCCGTCCAGTTCACCATGCTTGGCACCAAGAGCAACCGCTACCGAAGAGCAAGCTGGTGAGCTGGATGCTCTGCGTTCGTTGCGGAACCATATCCGTACTGACTTTAAGGGAATTTTGACCAGTAGCGACCGGCTCTTGATTTCAGAATCTTGCGACGTGACGAAGCTGAAGGCTAACTTGGAGAACCTGCAACAAATCAGAAGTGATCTAATCGAATTGGATTCTGATATATTTAACCTAGTTGAAGAGGAAATTGAGCAGGAGGTAGAGGAGGTGGATAGATACACCCTCTGCTTCTTCAGAGCAAATGCTTACCTCCAACATTGGTTACAGTGCCTAAAAAACAAGCAGCCTTTAGACATCAAATCTACATCGTTTTCCGAAATGACCGTCTTCCTCAACACCCCGAGAGAGTTCTTATACTCGTTCGTCGAAAACATGCCAGTCGCCACAACGGGGATGGCGACAACTTGCCATCAAGCATGGAGCTTGGGGAAACAGAAACGCCTCCTATCGAACCGAACGTAGCACAAGCTCCTGGAGAAACACGCATTGAGCAGCCTTCTCTGGACTTTGAGTACATCTGTGTTCCAGACTTCATGAAGGGCGAATCCTTCCCGCAACTTCCCGAAACCTCGCTAGATGCAATCGACGAAGTGTGGGAGGTCGCACCAGTGCGTCAGCATGAGTCTTTGCATCAAATTAGAGTTGAAAAGCCTGAGCAAACCACAGCTCATCGCTGCTGATCAACATGAGGCAATAGCGACGCCTGATCGAGAAAAGGCAGCATCGCTTTTTCCGTTGACGTTCATCGTGGAAATAACGTCGTCCGAATCGGAGACAACCGACAAGAAAACAGGGGCAGCTACTTGGCATGCGTGAGACCGATGGGCGAGCGTCATCCAACTCAGGCCACAAGAATTATTCCAAACCGCCAACCTATTGAAAGTGGTCCGAGGCCGTATCTGGAATTCGTTCACGACAGACACTGGACACGCGGTGTGGTTCTGCGGCACATCACGTTGGCGACGGTCGGCGCTTCTGAGATTGAGACGGCCGGCTTCAGCACCGCTGGAAGCGGAAGAGGTGCCCCGACTTGACGACGGCATGAAAGGATCTACATTACGGACTGAAAACCACAAGCTAGGACTGAGGATTCATTACTTGTCTATTGGTGATCTCGCGGGCGGGAGAAAAAGAAGCCTGTTGTGAGCCGTTTCGACCTGAGGAAGAATTTAGCTACCTCTCCTCTACAAACGCAGAGTATCAGCAGAGCCACGCGTGCTGGTTTACCGACACCAGTCCCATTCGTTAGCTTGCAAGGGGTTTGATCGAGCCGCGGGGCACCTGAGAAAAGTGCGAACTAGCGGCAGGTTCAGTGGCATCGTGTGGTTGGTGCCTCAACTCTCCAGCGGCAGACGTGTGAACTGCGGCGGCGGGGAGGATGTTGAATCCCCTCCGTGGGGTATGTGCTGTCAGCATCCCTATCATCATCATCGTGTACATAATCCTGTCATTAAAGGTCAGAAGCCCCGTTTTCGGTCAGCCATGACACCGAACCCTGCTGCCCGTCTTCTCTTGCCTTAACACACGCAACACACATTCTATGACATCTTCCAACGGCTCTCCAGCCGCCCACCAACCCCTCCTCATTATGGGCGATTTGAATGCCCCGCATATTGCGTGGGGCTACTCCCGCACAACTCGTAAAGGGCGCCTGCTGTGGGAGGCGATCCAACAACTCCACCTCACCACTCACAACGACCTGACCTCGCCACACGCATAGAAATAGTGTACAGCGCGACACAGCCCCCGATATCACTTGCTCACATCGTATTGGTCCTGCCACTTGGCACCCTCTTCCACATACCTAGGGCAGCGATCACTTCATCACTGAGTTGCACACCACGATACACATCTCTTCAGACGAGCACCCACAGCACACGCATATAACGGATTGGGATGCATTTCGCTTACACAGTCAACATATCGCTCCCCCTGACCCTGACAAAGACACTGACCTCGAGCAGTGGGTCGCCAACCTGTTGCAAGCTAAACAACCACACGAGAAACTCGTAGACCCGAAAATTCCCTCCGCCTACGTGGACTCCAAAATGATGCATCTATGGGAGGCTTACAGTAGCCTCGAGCGACGGTGGCGCAAACACAAGCAC
The DNA here is from genome assembly GCA_013339765.2 of Haemaphysalis longicornis. Classification (NCBI taxonomy): domain Eukaryota; kingdom Metazoa; phylum Arthropoda; class Arachnida; order Ixodida; family Ixodidae; genus Haemaphysalis; species Haemaphysalis longicornis. The sequence goes on along the minus strand of JABSTR010003482.1, from coordinate 9,642 downwards.
CGCCGAGCCCTGCGCCGCCGACTCGAACTCCTCCGCACTGAAATTACACGACACGCCGAATACCTTACGCGGGCCAACTGGCACCAACTCTGCGACGAAATGCGGGTACCCTCAACATGCGTCGCACCTGGGCTCTATTGCGACACCTGCGTGACCCTTCCAAATCCAAATCCAGCCAATCCTTACGTATCACACAGCTTCTCCACAGGCAAGGTATCATATCCCGCCTTAAAGCCCTATTACATACCGACCTCTAATTCCTCCGAGCCACCAATTGCACGCTACGCCGGAGCTCCAAACCCCACCCTCGATGCTGAAATTTCTCGCGAGGAAATCATACAGGCCATACGTTCCCTGCGTCGCCAAACCGCACCAGGCGCGGACGCCATCACTAACAAGCTACTCCGACATCTTGACGATACTTGTATTGATCATATCACCACTTTGTTTAACTACCACTGGGAGCACGGCACTCTTCCCAGCTCGTGAAACACGAAAACATCTCTCTAATCCCTAAACCCAACAAAACTCTTGCACTTGAACATCTCCGGCCTATATCGCTCACTTCATGCCTAGGCAAACTCTTAGAGCGTCATCAACACCCGCCTTACTGCATACCTCGAAGAGAATCAGCTACTCCCACCCAATATGATTGGTTGTCGTCCTGGCCTTTCGACCCAGGATGCTATGCTCCAGATTCACGCTGACATCCTCGCCCAGCCACCTCAATCCGAGAACGCCGCCATCCTTGCACTTGATCTACATAAGCTTTCGATCATGTCTCCCACCACGCCATCCTCGACTCCGTCAACCACCACAATCTTGGCAGTCGCACACACACCTACATAACAAACTTCCTTTCTAACCGCACCGCTACACTGCGCCTCGGCTCACTCCACACCACAACTTTCCCTATGCCCTCTCGCGGCACGCCCCAGGGCGCCGTCCTTTCTCCGCTTCTCTTTAAAGGAGCCATTAAAAGAGAACAAAAGTTTGTTTTATTCGAAAGATTAGGTGTTTCATAGTACCCCAAGCGCTTTCCCGGAAGCAAATGATGCTTTATTGACGGAGAAATAAGGCAATTTAAGCCAAAATTTTAAATCTCCCGCTAAACTTGAACATTCCGCGACGTGTACAATGGCGTCATAGAGCCGGTCCATGAAACAGATACTTAGTATGTCGACTCCATATATAGCACCCACACGCGGGAGTCGATCGAGACGGGCGGCCATTTTAAAAATACTAGTAAAACCTAGTGCACCCGCAGCCCTAGTCAAGGAATCGCCTGATCCGGAGAAAAAAACTCTCGCCGAGGAGCTCGGGCTTGCATTAACCTCACACCACAAAAAAAACGCTCAATGCTTCTAATTGCACGAGCGGCAAGAGTTATGGGATACGCGGTGGCTGGGAAAGCGACCATTCCGCGATAGCCACAACAGACGAACGCCCAGCCGTCGGCACCGCTGCCTCGTCAGCCCCGTCGCGACGGACGAATACAGACTGGTACGTATGTGCCGTATTTTGATTACGGTTAATAATAGTTCAATTTCAGTAGCAGTATCACTTAAGCCAGTTGGCCGGTGTCGTGTATGGAAAGCCGTTCGCGCGAGCTCTCTGCATCGACCAGAAAGATACGAGCGTCAATGCGCGGTGTTTACGGCATTTTTTTCCCCAAGGTCAGAGCGATTTGACGAAGTCGGCGACGAGCGCCAGCATGTCCCAGGAGTGAGCTAACGTAAGGGTCCCTGCCGTAACTGAACAAACTGAAGTTTTCAGTGGTTGTAAACTGGAAACGAGCTCGTAACGACAGCAGCAAGCCAACACCATTCGAAACGTACGCGACGACTGGCACTATCTCGTCGCTTCTTGCTGTTCCTTACTCCCCCGTTTCTATTTTTACCTTTGCTGGTTGGCGATATGACGGCCAACCTCCTGTGAAGGGATTACGATACGAAACAAGGTCGCGGCTGTGCGTGCTGAACGGTTCGTTGGCCCCGAAGAGCCTCGAACCCGAAAATTCGTCTGCGCGACGGCGAGATGTCGAGCTCGGCCGGCGCTAGTTTCGTACGCATTGGCGCACACGCTTGCGAGTTCGTTCGGACCTTCAACCGTTTACTCCACCGTTCTTTGTCATAAAAAGAATGTGCAGTATGTTTCACGGGCATTTAGCTCGCTATGCAAGCTGTAAGCCCTGCCTAACATGCGTTTGCTTTTGCCGGCCTCCGCCAATCGCAGAGCATTCCCAAGTGACATCACAGGTTCTGTTGCGAAAATGAGGTGGTAGGTCGCATGGTCATTTCCTTTTTTCCAAATTATGTAGCTTATTTGAGCGAAGTTTGCGTTATAAGTGGTGTCGTTAGGTTCTAACGAGGCAATCTTTCGAATGAACCAAACTTGTGTTTTCTCTTCATGGCTCCTTTAACCTAGCTATGACGCCTCTCACTCGCGCACTTGAGCACACCCCCAACCTCCGATCTGTGATCTATGCTGACGACATCACACTATGGGTGCCCAGCGGTAGTGATGCCATGATCGAAGAGACCCTCGATCAAGGAGCCTCTATCGTACACCAGCCTGCCCAAGCTGCCGGTCTCTCCTGCTCTGTCTCCAAATCAGAATTACTTATATTACCTCCACGGCGATCCCGGTCACCTCCCTACACGGTGCCTCTGAATCCATGCAGGTCTCGCTCGATGGAACAATTATTCCCCATGTCTCACAAGTCCGCATCTTGGCTTTATCATACACTCACTCGCAGCAGCACACACACCATCGCCCAGCTTTCGCACTTACACCACGCAGATCATTGCCTCATTCAACGCATCACGACCCGTAAAATGGCCTACGTTGAATCTGAGCGCCTTCGCCTCTTCATAGCTTCCTCATCTCTCGCTTCTGCTACCACCTACCGTACGCCACCCTCCCCTCACTCAGAGCAGTCCTTGGACGCTCTTTTAAGACGTGCCTATCGTGCAGCGCTTCTCTTGCCTACACACGCCCCTACCGAACGACTTCTAGCCCTAGGTCTACACAACACAGTGACGGAGCTACTGGAAGCGCACCGCACTGCCCAAATCACTCGCATATCCCAAACGCCCACCGGCCGCTGCATTCTTGAACGAGCGCATCTCGACCCACACCATTCTACTCGATCCTATGGCTACCATCCCTCTTCTCAATCCGCTCCAGCATCCACATCAAACCCCTTCCTCGCAATATGAATCCCTCCTTCACACATTGGTCGCCGTTTAGCCCGTGCCCGGGATCATCTCAGACGCTACCCCCCTTCCCCGAGCGTCGTATATATAGACGCGGCTGAGTATCCGAGCAAGCCCGCTTTTGGCATTGCGGTCATAGGAACACCTGGCGCCGACCCGCAAGCTTCAGCCACGGTGCTCACCTCGACTTCAGTTACCGCGGAGGAGGCGGCAATGGGCCCTCGCTCTTACCCAAACACCCACCCCTCTTATTATATTATCAGATTCGCAACCCGCCATCCGAAATTACCTCAAGGGCACCATTTCATCACTGGCCCTCGCACTCGACCCCCTTCCGAACCCGTGACGCTGCTGTGGACCCCGGCCCACACCGGCATAGGTGGTAATGAGGCTGCCCACCACCAAGCCCGAGCTTTGACACACCGGGCAGGCGCTTCTTTTACACCTAAACACGGCGTTCCCGAGATGTCCCATTCGGTACTGCTCACATACCGGGACATCACCCAACATTACCGCCTCCTTCGCAGACAACTTCCCCTCCCCACCCCTCCCTCACCGCCGAGGCTGCCCACATGTGGCGCCTTCTTCAGACTCACTCGTTTCCTCACCGCACTTATTATAGCATACGCACTCTCACCTCTTTCCCTCTCCCAACTGCCCCTTGTGTGACGCGCCGGACACGCTCTATCACTCGCTCTGCGAATGTCCACGCGATCCTTTCCCACCTCTACCCTCCTCCACCCTCTGGGAACAGGCTCTGGGGTGCTCGGACCGCGACCGCCAAGAACTGGTCACCGGTCGGGCCCTCGACGTCGCGGCGGCCCTATGGGCCACCGCCACTCCCCACCCTAAAACCAGAGTTCCAATAAAGTTGATTCTCTCTGTCTCTCTCTCTCCGGGTCATGGAGACGCGCAAGCCCTCCAACCTCGGCAAGGTGCAAAGCAGTGGAGAGAAGATATTTACATATTTACAGGTAACGTGGCGTGTTTACAATGACAAAAGCCTGTTACATATGATACAACCTAAAGCTTCAACGCCTTTCGAGACAGGGGCTTGGCAAAAAACATTTTTGCTACGTCATTTTTGTCACTGACAGAAAGTGCATAGTTTGTCAGGACTGGCCGGAAGAACTTTGTGCACACCAAGGTCAGCAGAGCTGTGTGGTGTCCAGGATTGGCACATTTCAGCTTGTCCTGCCCTGAAAGCACATTCACGGCTTTCTTGACGGCTTGCTTTAGGGGGTTCTGTAGCTTTCTTTTCCTCGACAGTCCAAAAAGGCCTATAAACTTCTTCAAGCCGCAGAGGACATGAAGAAACGTCGAAGATGGGTACAGGAGCCCCACCTCTGTCTTGGTGAAGGATCAATCGATCGACGGGAGCGTATGATGGCGGCTTCACAAGCAACAGAAGGCACCGGTCACAGTCAATATTCTCTTTAACTGTGCGCGCAAGGTAGCCTCCTATCATTGACAGGGCCGCCACGTCCGGCGTAGGCATGAGTGTTGGCGATGTGAGAAGGCTCTCCTCAAGCACGAACCTCGCCTGCTCGGGAAATACGCCTTCGTCGGTGCCCTGTTCAGCCGAATCCGGGAGGGGAAGACATTTAGAGCTTCCTTCAGAGCTCATTACGTTGCTGTTTGCAGACGCTGCAATTATTCCTGTCTTCAGGATCTTCTCTATACCGGCAACGACTGCTCTCGCGTCTGTCTGGTCGTTGCTTCCGGCTGTTTTTCGCAGTCACCCAAAAAAAGACTATTGGGTCGGATGACATTTTTCTTGTCAGAACAAAGTGAAATTTCTTCTCAGAAAGGAGGTACTTCACGCACTGAGCGCTTTCTTTCGTCATAGCTTCTAGGAACTCCATGAAGTCCTCCACTAGCCAGACAAGACGTTCATCGCAAGTATTACCGTATTCTTTGCAGTGTGGCTGCTTTTCATGTATGTGCTGGGTACATGTCAATGCGTAAATGTGGGCTTTGGTTCGAACTGTGAAACATGGTTAAGTAGCGCGGTAGGGACGGGAAAAAAGTAGAGACACACAGGACTAGCGCTAGACATCAACTGAATTTTTACTACACGTATCGAAATATATATACAGGAGCGCGCATGCGTGAACTGCTACAAATACAAAGAAAAATCATGACAGGTCAAGTGGTGCATTCCGTTACACACGTGGCAAGTTCGCATTCAGATACTCTTTTTCTTTTTTTGACAAACTAATAGATGCCTTGCTTACACACTTATCACCGCCTTTCATGATGCGCCACGCTTCAAACAATTCACGGCTGGCTTGGTCCTCAAAACAACGCAATATTTGTGTCTTCTCGTAAAGTGGTACGACACAAATATTGCGGTGTTTTAAAAGGTAATCCCTTACATGCACCGACTATCCCACAACTTGTATAAAGTGACCCGAAGCTCAGACGTGAGAGTCGTGTTTTATGCTCCAAACAAGCTTTTGAAGCTGTGCAGAATGAGCGACCCAGAGGTCATTCGTGGGAAAAGCTGCGGCACGAAGCACAGGACGGCCTATGTTGAATGCGTAGAAGGGTTTGTCTATAAAATTCCACTTGGTGGAAAAAAGTTTACGTTTGCCAGACCGGAAGATGTTTAAATTATAGGGAAACATGCCAACGAAGTCAATAACGCACTCGGAAGAAACCTAAGCTATGGGTTTCTAGGCTCTCATCCTCTGTCCGGCTGAGCAAGCGGACTGGGCAGCCAGAGCTGCTACGCGCCCCTACCATCCGTCGCCGACACTCGGTGCTCATATCTGGCATTGAGTTTTCTTTCTGCACCCGTGACCCTCCGGACTCCACTTCCTAAAGACAGGTCTGAGTCCACACTCCTTGCGCGTGCCATCACGCGCCACCGGTCCCATTAGCGCTGCCCATGGACTCCACAACCCGGTTATCCACCCCGTGCCATTGTTGTGCTGCATGTGTGTGAGTGTGTGTGTGAGAGACATTTGCTTCGGCATCACCCGCCCTGGGTGGCAGGCTAGCCGACGCACTAGCGTACGGGCCTCAGCCTTTTTGTCTAGCCTTGCGTGCCACATAGGACCAAGTTTTCCGCAAAAAAGATTATTTATTATTATTATTAGCACGACTCCACGTGCGAATGTGTGCCTTTCTTCCAAGAATAATCCTATCTCTCCCCTGCCGCCTATCCCTCCCCGCCATTGGGCCGCTGCTCCGTGCCGGGCGCTTGCGGAAGGGGGTGTGGTTTGGCCTCTTGCTCTCAAGGTAAAAACTGGTCACCCCGCGAAGAGCGCCCGAGGTAGTGTAGTGTAGCTTTTTCTACAAAACTTTCGCGTAAAGTATTAACGAACAAGGCAGCCCGACCAAGAACGTCTCTACAGCTGTAAAGTTGTAGCGTTACACTACCCCCTACTACAGGTTTTCCCGCTCAGTTTAACCCAATTACCATACAATTGAATCCAGACACGAGCGAATTTAATCCTAGCGCCATCTAATTAAATCTTAATGTTAACCAATGTAATCCTTTGCCAACCAAAGTAATCCACCTGTCAGGAGTGTTTTGTGCGGAATCAGGCGCAGCTTTGTGGACGTTGTTTCGCGTGGTGTGGTGAAGACGTGGTGTTTCTTGATTAATTATGTGCAAAATATCTTGTGTGTACAGCTAATAGGCCATTTACTAAACCTAGCAGACCAGGAGAGTGGTCTTGTTTGATCCGTTGGTGCCGTATGCATCGTCAGAAGTATTGTCTGCTCGCGTATTGTTACGCCAGGCAGGCTTTCCAGCGTATTCAGCGTCAACCTCGCGAGCAGACGATATCGTAATTTGGAAACAATACGTAACTGTGTATAAGGCATTTATTGATTGAAAATCAGAATGGGAAGGGCATTTAATTAACGAGTTTTCATCAAACGAACTTCTGAAGGCATTGTTACGCTAGGAACAGACGACAGTTCTGACGTGAGTTATCGACGGCGCGTTCGCAGATGATCAGCTCAGGCCCTCGCCCCAACGGTCGAAAAGGTCGGATTTCTTGTTCTGCGCGCGTTCTAGTAAATGTCCATTAAGCTGTGCGAATGAGATATTTTTCACATAATGAGATCAAGAAAGAGCACGTTTTCACCACACCCCGCGCAACAAAGTCCGCAAAGCTGCGCTTAATTTCGCACAAAGCACTCCTGTACAATTCTGACCGCTGGATAAATTTGGTTGTCGACAGGATTAAATTGGTTAGCGCTTGAATTAAGTTAGCTGGCACCTGAATTTAATTAGATGGCGCTTGGATTAAATTTTCTGGGGTCTGGATTAAATTGTATGGAAATTGCTCCATTAATATGATTAAATTGAGCAGGAAAACCTGTAGTTCTTCTATTTCTGGCCACGTTACTTTTGTTATCTTTCTTGTTTAAACAGGAGATTTCCCGTCAGCGCTTGTTTTCATCATCTTTTTTACATGCTCGCCACATTATCTTTATACAGGCCATGTTTTACCACGGCCGGCTAGAGCGGCGGCATGCGCGCGTTTGTATCAACACAGCGCGCGCCGCCACTCTGTGTTGATAAGCGGCCGTGCTTTTGCGCTTGAAAAGGGCCTTCACAATTTTTTACGACCCCTTCGATGTTGCCAGGTGTGAAGACAAACATTGACCATGCCCTCGTCAACACATAAGAACCTGGGATTAGAGCGCCACCAGAGAGAACGGCGGAATTTCTGGCACTGAGCAGAAACAAGTAGGTTATCAAGGAGGCTATGACTTGGGTATTCTAGTTCATCATACTCCCGCTGCTACACGGCACGCTTCACGCTTCAATCGCGATCGAGAAGTTGCACCGGTTGCATTCGTGTACGCCATATGGCGCCAGATGGCCCGCTTTCCGCTGCTTTCTCGCGCTGCGTCGACGCCGATATCTGGCGAGCGTGGCGAGCGTAGGCATTCGGCGTTGCTCGCGCGTCAGCTCGCGTCGCCACGCGAGAAACCGCCGAAAGTACGCTGCATGTGGTTGGGCCTCCTTCTACTAAATCTGCGTCAGCTCCCCAGCACCGCAGCCCCAGCTTCGCGCACGGAGCGAAGCCATCGGCCGCCCCAAAACGAGAAAAGAATGTACGTCGCATGAAGCCACCTCGACGTCACGCTGTGACGTCGCTGTTTGAAGGGGTGTGGTGGATTGGGCCCCTACGGATATGGTTTGGGAATATGCCCCCGGGCTCCGTGAGCGCGTGAACGCCTAGCCCGGTACATAGCGGTATGTAGCACTCCTCCCCCTGCTAGTTCTGGTCTCATCTTGCAGGACGATATCGGTTCCTCGGTGGGCCTTTGCGCAATTGCAATGCTCGCTGGGGACATGCTGCTGCACGTTCTTCCACGTCGACAACCGCAGTGGGCGCTAGCTTGCCTCCGGCAGTGCTCGCAGAGGGTGTACTGTCTTAACCAAGTGTCGTGCCGAGTTCCTTCTTCCGCGCGGCAACCGCATTGGGCGCTAGCTTTTCTCCAGAGCAAGTTATCTCCGGACCCGATGTGTCCAGGGCTAATCGGCATCGGTAAGGACGACGGCTGATCTGGGTACTCGGTCCGCCTTACGCGTAAATGATCCAGATGTCTGCGAACCTGTAGAGCAGACGTCTGGATTAACCACGAGCGAAAGCCTTTCTCTCGAGTAGCACGCCAGGAACCCATCGAGGTACATTGCCGAAGTTTTCTCGTGGAAACTTGCTGTTGTCGCTGCAATTTTTTTTAAAGTGTCGGATTGTTTTGTCGCTTGGGCGTAGTCGGCACTAGCAACTGCAAATTTGTCGATTTGTGCGGAATTTTCAGTTGTTCTGGGGTTTTTCCTGTCGAGAGCTAACCCAGTGCTGTTTAAAAAGGAATCTTGCAAGGCTTACATTGATATACTTTTTCTCTCGCCAGAGCTGGTTTAAGTTCATATTGTTACGAATCGGCCAGCAACACGTGTTTTTCCCGCATCAGCGACCACGTGGGAATCGACCATGTGCGCCCGCGTGTGGGTGAATCGTACTTCGTGCTCGCCATGCCGGTCAATCACCTCGCTTTGCAACGTGCTTTCCGGCAGCTGCCAGCGCCACACCCTTCAGGCACCTGCCTTGACCTACCCGGCTTAGACGTTTCGCTATCAGCGCGATCAGAGTTGATAGGCGACCCCGGCACCTTTCAAGGACACTCTCCCCCCCTCTCTCGGACGCCACAAAGGGCGAAGATGACTCGCGATCTTGGAAAGACTGTGCGTGTGTGTGTCTATGATTTCGTGGCGTGTTACTCTTGGGGGCGTTTTTTGGGTATAAAAGAAGCAGCACAAACGCTGAATTCATTCCTGTCTGAGCAGCGAATCCATGCGGTCGCTCTGCTCTCCTGTCCTGTATTGTAACCTCGCCCGTCGGGGCATTGTATGTTTTTTTGGCTTCGGCTCACCTCTCGCTATGAAGTAAAC
>JABSTR010003481.1:0-69727 GCA_013339765.2 Haemaphysalis longicornis | reverse complement strand
ACAGAGGCATCTTTTAAAAAAAGTGCAGCAAAGAGCATGAATCCGTAATATGGAATAAAAATCAAACGACACGAGAACCGAAGGAGCAAAAGCAAATACAATAAAAAAAGAAAAAAAAAAGCATATGAAGGCGAAAAAAAAATGGACATTCTATAAAACGAGTCACAGCGGTCATCAAACATTGCAGTGGGCAGCAGCACGCGGCTACAATTATGAATAAAAAAAGACAAATATTCTACAGGAACAAGGTCCGGGCAACTCAAGAAACGTCGTTATCAATGTCGCCACGCAGGTTAGACTTAAAGGGACACTGAAGTGATTTGTAACACATGCGGGATTACGAGCGCAAATTGTAGTCCGGAGTCCCTAGCCCTGTTTCGACCACTCTGCGCGTTTACGCGAATTTTAGTGAAAAATCAATTCGAAAATGCTGTCCTCCTCTCTGCACTCTCGCCCATTTTCTTTGGCGTTTTCGTGTGACGTCAGCAGGAGATGAGCTGGCAATTGGCTGCGCTACTGCACGGCTCGCCGACCTTCCGCGACCGAGTGTGTCGGCCCAACGTTTAGTCCGCCGGCCGCCGACGGGTCATGGCAATTCGCTCGATCAGTTGAAACTAAGCCACAACACGTTTGTGAATGGAAGAATGAGCCTTTCTTTACTTCGTTAGTTTGTGCTCTGTATCTAGCTCCAAGTCAAGGCCGCTTCACACAAGCGCTGCACAAGCGCACATGCGACGCTTCGCTGACGGGTACGCCAGTAGGAAAATAGAAGGCCTCTTGAAGGGGTAGAAGAGTCAGCGAAGGTAATATAGCTACTAAAAAACAAAATCAACTGATATTTTTACCGTACAGCGTAAACTAGGGTGCGGGAAGCACTTTTTTGCGCTGGGCGAACAAGCACAGCGGTCAGCAGCACGACTACGCATCTGCGAACGCTTTTCCGTCTAAGAAGTGAAATTTCTACACGTGAGGTATTGTGGAAACTCGGGGGACGATTACTGCACGAGCGCAATACAACAAATAGTCACCTAAGCTGCTTGAAATAGTAAAACTAAATAAAAGTGTAAACTGGTTATACATTATATACCTTATATTTCCGCTATAAGCCGAGCTCTCGCCCGTGGCCGTGTGGTCTGGAGCGCTAGGTATACCATTGTAAGTGTTTTGCCCGTCACAAGTTCGAATCCCCGCGGGTGCCACGGTTTTTTTTTTTTTCTAAGGTAACTTTTTCGTTTTTCGCCGATGTTTTCTATACTGAGTTCACCTTTTTTTGGGCCGCAACGTTCACAGCTCCACGAACTAGTCCGCAGAACTCGCGCAGCATGGCACTGGCGCGCTAGCGAATTCTCGTTGGCGTGCTGTTGCCATAAGCACCGACTGCTTGCGGGCAGTGGGCACAGGCCAGAATCAACAGACCCTTGGCCTGGTGCGAACACGCTTTTTACTATACAGGCATGAGTGAGGCAACCTCCAAATATGGGGGAAAAGCCCATGCATTTGTGCGTCTGCGGGGACGCGGAGGGCGTTCATGCACTGCGTAGGCCTCGGCTAGTGAATGCTACGATTCCAAGCCGTCCTGGGAGGCTTATCTTATGCATTTTACAGCCGACAACATGGCAGAAGCGGGTACTACGATTACTGGGATATTGAGAATGCCCATCCAACGACGCCATCGGATGTCAAACATGTTGTTTTACAGAACCGAAACCGAAACCAAAACTTGTTTGATTGCTAACCTTGGGCATCGTCCAATCACGGTGCCCCCTCCTCCCAACAACACAGCTTAGTTGGTGCGGCCGCCGCAAACCGCGCATGGTAGTTTTTCTTCTTTCGCGCTTTGTAAAATAATTACCGATTTGTCAACCGGATAAACGATGAAAAGTGTGCTAATTTGAGCCAGTCTACGCAGTGCAAGCAAAAACGGGAGCTTGACAAATTCACTTCAGTGTCCCTTTAAGAGCGGCGTCAAATCTAGCGCCAGATGCGCAGATGACGGTTTCCGGAAGCTTATTCCAATCGCCAATTGTGCGTGGAAAAAAAGGTGATTTAAAAAGCGAGGTGCGGCAATGAATTTTTCTAATCTTTTTGATACGTAAGCAGGTGGTTTTAAATAAGTGTGATGGTTAGTACCTGTTTATTGTTAGCTATCTGGATGAGGAATAGTAGGCGACACACTGTGCGGCGAGTTTGTAAGCAGTCCCAAGACAGTGTCTTTTTTATTGCGGAAACACTGGTATTCTTGCCGAACGAACCAGTGACAAAGCGAGCAGCACGGTTTTGAATTCCTTCTAGTTTGTTAATAAGATCCGTGGTGCCGGGATCTCACGCAGCAGTAGCGTATTCTAGTACTGGGCGCGCATTAGTTACTTACAAAGTATCCTTTACGTCCTGTGGCGCATTTTTAAAATTTCTTCTACTAGAATTTAGTATACGGCCAGGCTTCATTGCTACGGTTTCAGTGTGTTTGGTCCAGGTCAGGTTTGATGAGAATGTGAGGCCCAGGTACTTAACATGATCTGAAAATGCAATGCTTTCAGTCTTTAAAAAGTAGTAGTTATTGTATTTAACTGTTTTCAGCTGAAACGCATGCAGTTGCATTTTGAGACGTTCAGCTTCATATCCCATTTATCACACCAGTCAACAATACTGTTTAGGTCCAATTGTAATTGAGCAGCGTCATTCGGATTGCTAATGTCCCTATACAATACGCAATCATCGGCGTATAGCCGTAGTTAAGATGACACGTTTACACCTATATCATTAAAAAAAATAAAAACAACAGGGGGCCGAGGACGGACCACTGCGGGACTCCTGAGGTGAAGGGGACGGGTTCAGATTCAAAGCGATTAATTAAGCCATTAATTAAGTCATTAATTAAGCCATTAATTAAGCCACGGGTTCGGATTCAAAGCCATTAAGCCATTAAGTCAAACGTAACTTTAATTTCCATTTCGTTGAATAAACTTGTCTCTAATTTCTCGTTTCTTCGGGCGTAACTTAATTTTTGACTGTACAATACGTCGGACGCAAATTCCCCTCCGCATTGCTCTCGACCTCCGCGCAAGGCGGACGTAACTGAAATTACGTCGAACATATCTTTAAGCTTTTACTTTGGGTTCCGTCTGACGTAACTCTACACACTGCGAATATTTTACGTTCTGGGTGTCAAAGTTTTGATGAGTAAATATGGTTAAAAAAGATATTGAAAATGCGCTGAAGGATGTCCGCCAGGATTTACGTGACATGCGAGCGTCACTTGAGCGGGAAATGAGAAAGGAAAACCGAGAGATTAAAGCAAGTCTTGAATTTTTCAACAAAACTTTCGAGGAGCTTACCTCTCTCTGCGCTGGACTAAAAAAAGAAAATAGCGAACTTCGCGAAATGAACCAGTCGCTTCAGTCCGACTGCCAGATGCTTAGAAGGCAGGTTACTGTTCATGAACAACGAATCGTGGAGCTGGAACAGTACTCGAGAAACCGGAACATTGAAATAAAAGGTGTACCTATAGTTGAAAATGAAAGTCTACCTGACATTCTGGACATAATTGGGCGTTCTGTTGAGGAATCCATCACTGCAGATGACATCGAAGTATGCCACCGCGTCCCCTGCAGGGATACTTCACAATCAAACATAATTGTACAGTTCTGCAGCCGCACTAAACGTGACAGTGTCCTTGAAAAGGCGCGGAAGAAGCGTCTTTCGACAACCGACTTTGGCTTCCAGCAGCAAGCCCCAATTTTCTTGAATGACCACCTTTGCCCTGCACTAAAAAAGCTGCTTGGCGCTGCAGTTGCAAAAAAGAAAAACTCGGGATGGCGCTTTGTTTGGACAAGGGACGGCAAAATCTTCGGCCGTAAAACAGAGTCATCACGCATACTGCGCATTTCATGCCTAGCAGATATTGACAAGATGCAATAAATAAAGACAGCAGATGTAGGATGATGAATGCCACAATGGAAGGGATGGAAAGTAACCGGCATTTAACACCGCACGAATTTAGCCGCTTCTCAGTCACACAAAAACCTCGACGTTCCTTTCTTCATTTCAATGCGCAGTCGGCACGGAACAAGGAAGACGTAATATGCGCTTTCTTGGAAAATTTACACTTTCAGTTTGACGTTATCTTCATAACGGAAACATGGTTTAAGCATGATTATGAGGTATTGCGCATGCCCGGATACACTTCTTTTTTCTTGAATCGGCCTGGCAAAGAGGGTGGGGGAGTTCTGCTATTATCAAGACGTGAACTTGAATGTGAACTGGTGGAACAATTTTCTTTAACAACCGAACATTATGAAGTGCTTTCTGTGCGATGTGACACATCGGTGTTTTGCGTCATATAACGCCCCCCCTGCAGAAATGCTACTAATTTTTTTTTCTTTTCTTGATGGGTATTTGGGTTGGGTAAACCAGTATAACCTCAACTTAATTCTTGGCGGCGACATTAACGTAAACCTTCTCGAACCTTCCTCAATTCGTAAAGAACTGTGCCTAATTATAGAAAGCAATGCTTGTGTAAGTGTGATACGTGAACCTACTCGTATCACAGAAAACACAGCAACGCTCCTCGACACATTTATCACTAACGCAAAAGAAATCCAGGTGTGTGGCACCATAGCCGCTCATATTGGTGATCATCTTCCAATATACTTATTCATGAATAATTTAACACCAAAGACAAAGTACAACAAGCAGTTGCTACCTAAACGTGTCAGGAATATTAATGAATATACGCTACAAAACTTTAAGAGCAAACTTGAGCAAGTCGCTTGGGACGACGTATATGCACAGTTAAACCCAGATGAGTCATATGCAGCCTTTTTTGAGACATTTGAAAAAATATACAAAGAGTGCTTCCCTTACGAGAAAAGAAAGCAACCAACTAAGGCTCGGAAACCATGGATATCGAAAGAATGCTTAAAAGCAATAAGAGCTAAAGACATAATGTATCAAAAATTTCTAAAAACTAGAAAATCAGATGACCTCAGGAAATTTAAAGCTTGCAGGAACAAGGCTAACTCGGTCACTCGCAGCGCTAAGAGAACGTACATGCACACCTTGTTCAATGAAGAAGTAATTAAAAAAACAGATGTTGTCTGGAAACGCTTAAACAATTTAATAAACCCCAACCATAACCCTAATTGCGATAAAGTTAGTGTAAATGGCACCATTATAGAAGGTACAGAATTAGCGAACACTTTCAATGACTTCTTTGTGTCTGCTCCGAGCATTCCTCATTCTCACAGCTGTACGGATTATATGGGACGGGAAGTCGTTAATAGCGCATTTTTAAGCCCCGTGACAAGCGAGGAAGTGCAGAAAACGCTCCAACTACTTAACAACAGCAAAAGCTGTGATATTGATGAGCTGCAAATACAACCTGTGAAGTATGTGTCCGGTATAATTGCCTCTCCGTTGGAATATATCATAAACCTAATATTTTCATGTGGTATATTTCCAAAAAAGCTTCAGATTGCTAAAGTCACCACTATCTTTAAAGGCGGCGATAAAAATAAATTATCTAACTACAGGCCTATATCTATTATTCCAATTTTTTCCAAATGTATCGAAAAGCTATTACATAACAGGATGACTAGTTTCTTGAAAAAACATGATATAATAACACCTTTCCAGTTCGGTTTCACGAAAGGGAAGTCTACAGAATCGGCACTGTTAACTCAAAAAGAGATAATTTTAAACGCATTTGAGCAACGTTGTTACACACTCGGAATATTTATAGATTATTCAAAAGCGTTCGACTGCATTAATCATGAAACTTTATGCTTAAAGCTGGAGTATTACGGATTTCGGGGATGCTTCTTGAAACTTCTAAAGTCATATTTACAGCACCGGCAACAACAGGTTGTAGTTAACGGCTACCGTTCCGAAATAAAGCCCATTCGTTCAGGTGTGCCACAGGGCAGTATACTTGGCCCATTACTGTTCAACCTTTATATTTACGATGTTGTCCGCATTGATGAAAACGCCAAATTTGTTATATATGCTGACGATTTAACCCTACTTTTTTGTGGCCCAAATATTCCAGATATAACAAAAAAAGCCAACAGAACTCTTGCGCGATTATATTCCTGGAGCAACAACTCTTCCTTAAAAATTAACATTAATAAAACAAAGGCTGTATTTTTCAGACTTAAAAATAAAGCCTTGTGCTCATCACCCCCCCTTATGCTTGATGCAGAGAGCATTGAAGTTGTTCAATCGGTAAAGAGCCTAGGCATAATATTTCATGAAAACATGCTATGGGATTTACATATTGATAAAGTAAGAGGCACACTGTCTAGGATAACAGGCATGCTGTCTAGGATTCGGTTTTTCGTACCACCATCAGTTAAGATGATCATTTACAACTCTTTATTTCTATCCAACATTTTGTACGGTCACCTGGTGTGGGGTACCACTACCAACTCAAACACATCAAAACTGATGCTATTACAAAAAAAGGTAGTCCGCATAGTAGCAGATGCCCCTTACGACGCGCATACAGCCCCAATTTTCAAGTCCTTATCAATAACGCCTGTAAATGACCTCTATAGGCTGCAACTACTCCGCCGGTACAGAACATGTCTGAAAAATAAAAACACGTACCTGAACACAATAGCCGATTTAAGTTTAAAAAAGATAAACTACCCTACGCGTAATACTGGTATTTGGAATGTCCCCCACAGCCGCACCAATTACGGCTTCCAGATGTTGCGTTACCAGCTTCCTCAATTACTGAACACGTCAGGTGTTCAGTAACAAAGTTTAATAACATTTTTAAATGATTCCAGGTTCATAATCGTTTTCCTTTTTTTTGTCTTTTTTCTTTGTTTGCGCAAACCTACGCGCTGATTGAGTGTTGCTGACTGTTTATTTATTTTTTTGTATAAATTAAAAGTGAATGTGCCGATGTACATCTGTGTATCTACAAAGTACGCCTATTTGTACTGTTGTGTGCAATTTACTTAGTTGTGTGTAATTTGTAAGTTGTGCAAAATTTACACGCATTTATGTGACTGGTGCGTTTGCTACTTTTTACTTAGTTGTGTGTTTCGCCATGTATACGGGGCACTCTCCCAGTCAAGCCGAGCTACGGCTTTTTGATTGTGCCCCCAGCATCGAGAACTCTTGTAGTTGTTGATGTTGAAATAAAGATGATGAAGTGTGCCTACAAAGGTAGTTTTAAAATGATCGCGCAATAAAATAATGCCGTGTGACTTGATGATAATTACGATTGCGAATCCTGTGTTTCCATACTTTTCACTGACTTGACTGAAGTTTTAAAGACACCTGTCATGTGTGCTGCGTGTATCACATTAGGAAAAATAAAGCGGACACGTTTGCGTATGCCGGCCTGCCGCTGTTTTCTTGGTATGCCGAACTTCATAGAAAATCACCAAAGAAGGAAAAAAAACCAGAACCATTGACGTACGCTGGCGAGCCTAAAGGACGCCGCTGTTTCCTGAGTTGGCACAACACGATAGAAAAATGAGCAAACAACGAAGATAAAAATCACCCGCTAGCCGCTATCCTGCGCTGTCTGCTCGGTTGGCCAAATGCATGTGACGAAAAATGAGCTAAGAACATAGCTACCTTTCCCTTATTATTACCATTCTCAACGCGATTATAGAGTGCATTCGACGCACCTGTGACGAATTTACACGAAAAAATCCCCGCATCTCCCCGAAGTGAATCATGACGAGTGGGCGAAGCAATGGGGATCGTTCTTACCGCAAACCACCCGTGAGAGTGCTTACTGCTGCTAAAATGATTTCCAATCCAATACAATACAATTCAATTTAATCCAATCCAATCCGTTTCAATCCAATCCAATCCAATCCATTGCTCCTCACGCATGCGCAGCACAGCTCTCCAGAAAACCTCTCTCCCTCTCTCTAACCTTTTGTTCACTGATGTTTCGATTTACACGGCGCTGTGCGTCTCTCTCTCTCTCCCTCTCTCACTCTCTCTAACATTTTGTGAACCATTTATTTTGTTCTTGTTACCCTTTTGTGAACATTTTGTTTACAGATGTTTCGATTTACACAGTGCTGCGCCGTGAGCCCGGACACCAGACGCCGGACGAGCCTGAGCCTTAAGGCGCTTCGCCCCTAAAATAACCGCAGCCCCTCCAAAGTGCCCACGAGCACGCCTACCCGCCGCTTCCCCATCACTCTAAGAAAAATGGGTAGAAAAATGCATGTTTTCTCCCCAAGCCAAGCGAGTTTCTCCGTTTAGCTCATTATACGATGCGCCCTCTGTACGGGCTCTACGAAACACGAACACGGGGGCACGGCCGGACTAGAGCAGCGGCGAGCGCGCACTTTCTGCGCGCCCGCCGCTCCTCCAGCCCGGCCGTGACGGGGGAGCATAGTCTCCCCTGTCGTCTGCAATCTGCCATCGGCGCTGATGCCGATAACGAAACCATTCTTCGTTGCACAGTGGCTTTCGCTGATCGAGCGTACACCATGACTCTGTGCAACATTGCCCCTGCAGTGTGGTGTTTCCTTGTCCTCTGACTGTCCTTTTTTATCACCATGTGCTCGCCACGCAAACGCACGCTTCTCCAGCCGTGTGTTTCGCGGACATTCTGCGGCAGCCGCTGCATGCTTGCTGGGTGCGACTCGCCTGCGCCCAGTTCAACGTTACCACCGCATTTGTGGACACTTTCTACTCACTCCCAAGGGTAAATGGAGGCAGCGATGATACTAAACTGTTCCTTTCTTCATCAACGAGCACGTACAGCAGCCTGTTTGTGCATAAGTTACCAACAACAAAATGACCCATTCAGCAGCATTTCGGCCGGTGATTCCAAGTCGTTCAGCGGTGAGCTCTTCGCTAAAAGAGCGAATGCAATGAATGTCGTTACTCGAACATACGCGCCGTACTGTTTGGTAACACGTCTTTTTTTCTTCTTTGAGCTATTTTACTGATCCTTACAAAATCTGAAACTAATAAAAGATTGCAGTTACACGAGTTACATTTGACGAAACAACAAAACACAGCTGAGGCTCACGCATTGCTGCGGGTTACTTGAAACAAACATGATCATTGTTCCTACTTGCACGCTCTGCATTCAGTGTTATAAATAATTTGTAACCGTTTCGGTTTTGTTGTGCTTTGTGATAACGCGCACATGTGAAAAGTTAACTAATGTGTTGTGCAGTGTATATGCATGCGTGTATTATCCTTGCGCTGGTGTCTACTGCGTGTATTGTGCGTTTACAATGTCTTCAATGAAGTGTATGTCGCTTTGTTGTGCTATGTTTCTTCCCAATTTGTGCCCGCCAGCGTGCGGCCTCTGTACAGTGAACTAGAAAAGCGTCCGCCCCCCCGTGAGGCACTTTGTGTCAACCGCACGAAGTGGCGCTCGCGTGCCCCGCCCCGAGCTACCCGAGGGCTCTCTCGCCTCGGGAAGCGGCGGTCAAGCGTGCTACGTGGGCAGTATTCAAGGAGCTGCATGCAGTTTGTTTTTAGATGCATAGCATCTGATTCACTCGCCTTGTCCCTCCGGCGTCGTCGTCGGCATTGTCCGCCCCTCCCGCATTCTCCTCGCAGCGCCAGCTGCGATCTCCGCCGCTCACCCCCTCTCCTCTCCGATAGCGAACACTCTCTCGCGAGGGGCATTGCATTGGATTCGATTGGATTGGCTTGACTCGGCTTGGATTTGGATTGGATTGGATTAAAGTGGATTGTGTTGGATTGTGTTGCGTCATAGCCGTGGCACGTTACGTCATAGCCGCGGCAGACGCGCTGGGACTGCCGCGGCTATGAAAGCGTCATAGCCGCTTTCGCCCGGGGAGATTACGTTGGGCTGTATGATTACTTTTCTGCTGCCCCCTTGGTCGACAGTCATTGACGAACCTGATGTCAATGAACAAGTTGACCGTTTTACTGAGATTGTACTTTTGGGTATGAAGAAATACATCCCGCAATATTTACCAAAGAAGTTCAAATTCCCACACTGGTTTTCTTCTGAATTGCGGGATGCCCTTAAACTCAAAGAACGTGCGCACAGAAAGATGAAGCGCTCTGGTGCGAACCAGTTCGCTCAGGAGTTTCGGCGCCTACGTGCCTTATGCAAAATATTGCACAAGCCTGATCATGCTTCGTACCTTCGTAACTTCGTAACAGCTGCAATACTCTTATAAAATTGCAAGCACTGCATTGCCGAGGGTGACTGAAATTCGAGACTTGGGAGTACTATTTGATACTTCTCTGACTTTCTCTTCCCACGTTACACAAATTACTCGTCGCTCTCTTCGATGTCTGGGTGCTGTTTGCAGGTATTCTAGAGAGTTTAAAGGTCCTCTTCCTTTTTTAAAGTTGTATTCGGCTCTCTGCCTACCTCTTCTCGAATACGGCTCTGTTGTTTGGAATGGAACTTGCAAGTCCAATAGTGACCGTATCGAAAGAGTTCAAAATAAGTTCCTCTTTATCTTTAAGCACCGCTTCCGTCATGTGCTTGAAGACGCTAACGGCAGTGTGCCTTTTCTGAAAAGTCTTCCTTCCCTTCGGTGTCGACGAATGCGAGCTGATATTATCTTTCTTTATAAACTTCTTCATGGGGATATTTTGTGTGACGACTTGGTTACACTTATCAATGTCAACTTGCCGAACAAACTTTTCCGAACATTTCGAACTTTTAGAACAGATGCTTTAAGTAGAAGACGCTCGTCCATCTGCAGAATACAATGTGCATATAATGAATATTCTGATCGTCTTGATATATTTCAGAGCTCTTTTTCTTTGTTCTCAAACGACTTGAAAACTGTTGTAGCTTAAGTGCCTTTAGTCATTGCAAATTTATGTGCTGTATTTATTTTAGGCAAATCATGTTCTTGTTTGTTTGTTTTTCACATTTCCTGGTTTTGCGTTGCTTGAATTTCTGTAGGTTTGAGTGCCAGTGCTTGTAATGCTGAACTTCTTTCAAAGTTGAAACTTTCGAACATTTTGTTATAAAACCTTCGTGTTATGCGTATAACTTATTCTCTGTCATGTTCAGTGATTATTTCCTGTTTTTCACGTGCCTTGAACATTTCGCTGTCCGAGTGTCATGGCTTGCAACGCTAGGTCTCCTGTTTCTTTTCTTTTCTTTTCTTTTTTTTTTGCTGTTTTGCTTTCTGAGATTACTGTAACTATCTTTACTTTATTGTTTCTTTCATGCATACGGTTTTGTGTGTTGTGTTGTCTTGATTTTAGTTTGTTTTTATGTACGATTTGTATATGGTGTACCAGTACCAAGACCCTAGGGTTGTTCCTGGGCACCGAAAATAAAGGTTGATTGATTGATTGATTGATTGATTGATTGATTGATTGATTGATTGATTGATTGATTGATTGATTGATTGATTGATTGATTGATTGATTGATTGATTGATTGATTATTATTATTATTATATTGGCGGCAGTTGGCGGCGATACTTTCGCCCAACGCTAACACCGTCTTTTTCGACAAGATCGTGGAACGAGTGCTGCCTGAACCCGTGCGAGCGAGGACTGCTTTTGTCTCGGTGAACCATCAAGATTACGCCCCTGCACCTGCTCTTCGATTCTGGTGTTGCAGCGGAGGCTGTTCACGACGGGACGGTGCTCGCTAAGCTGCAAGTAGGCCAGTCAAACTGGCTTTATCAAGAACCGTCGACGCATCTGGCAACAGCGGCATCGGAGCGCCTACATAACGTGGCCACCCTCCCGGGATTCCCTGCAGTTGGCGGCGATACTTTCGCCCAACGCTAACACCGTCTTTTTCGACAGGAGCGGGTATTATGACTTTAGCAGTTCTAAACTCTCTTTCTTAAGTGTATCGCCGCCTACTGCAATTGTGGTTGTTTTGTCTGCTGCTTTGTACAATGTCGGACGACGACGTTTGTATTGCGTGCCATTTGCAGCTGCCCACTGATGGCGTGTTTATGACTTGTGCATGCTGCAACCACGGTTATCACCTCGGTCAAGCGTGCTCCGGTATCGCCCAAACTACGTTCACCGCAATGGGTCTTGCTAAGCGAGAAGCTTGGATCTGCAAAACGTGTAGATCCTATAAAGGGCGTACCGGTACTTGCTTCGCAATCTGTTTTTGCATCCCGAGGCCACCGAAACAGGAGGAAGCTGTGGTTGCAAACACCTCATTAGCAGCCGACCTCAAGGAAATCAAAGGTAGTCTTCGTTGCTTGCCTGTGTTGACGCAAAAAGTCGACACACTACTTAGCCTTAGAGATGAATTCTGTAATCTTACCGAGTCTGTTGACCAGCTTGAGAGGTCAGTGAAATTTATGTCTGATCAATACGACTCGGTTTGCTGCACAACTAAAGGAGTGTAAAAGTGAAAACGCTAAGCTGAAGTCTGAAGTCGACGTGCTGACAACCACAGTCCCAGACACAGGCACAGCAGCTGGAAGTTTTGCGTAATGCTCAGAATGACAGTGAGCAGTACAGCCGCAATGCAAATTTAGAAATACATGGCCTCCCCCCTTGACAAAAAAGAGGATTTGAAGCAAACGCTGACTCAGCTGGCTGTGAAACTGGAAATAGCAGACTTTTCTTGGGAAGAGGTAGTTGCGGTGCATTCGCTTGCAAGGCAAGGTGGCTCAACCCCCACAGTCTTGGTGCGCTTCGTGTCTGTTGCCTGCAAGGAAAATGGTTCGGACGGCCGTGCTAGGCTCCGGGAGCTTCATCGCGGCGGATAGGCTCCCGAAGTTGTTCTTCAACGAAAATCTAACTAAGCAAAACCGAGACTTGTACTGGCAAGCGCGTACAGCAGCCAAGGCTAAGGGGTACGAGTTTACCTGGGCTAAAACAGGAAAGATCTTCGTGAAGAAAAACGAATCTCGTCCCGAATTCGAATCGGCACCTAGCGGACCTTGACAAGATTATCTAACTCAATGTCGAGCACCTGCCAAGAGCTACCTGATTTTCACTCTTTCAAAATAGCTGTCGTCCACAATTCCAAGGATGACTTTTACGATACTCAGTCTGAACATCAGAAGCCTGCGAAATATTGGGAGAATTTAAAATGCTTGCGATCTCATCTATGAGTTTTGTGGACGTGTTCGTCCTTACGGAAATTAAACGTCCCACAATCTGGCGTCGAGACGTTTTCTTGCCTGGCTATCAGTCACACTTCGCGACTCGCTCATTTCGACGCGGGGAGGGATCGTTATTTTCGTCAAAGATGAGTATGACGTATCACGCATTGATACGTCATTCACTTTGCTGAGTGCCTTGCTATTAAGTGGCTCAGGGGCAGTGCCGCTTATCAGTATTTGCTTTTTACCGCCCTCCTGCAAACAGCGTACTCGTTTTCTGATAGAATTAGAGGCCCTGTTGCAGCACTGTAACCTTGTCGATGACTTATGTCTAGTAGGGGACTTCAACCTCAACCACATTATGCCTGACAAAGGGTGTTGTAGCGGATTACTTATCTCTTCTAGCTTCGCATGGGATCGAAAATACAATAACTACTCCAACCAGAGATCATCGCGTTAATGGCCAATTAGTAGATCATGCTTTAGATCACATCTCGATTCGTGCATCAAATTACTCTTTAGCAGCTTATGTGATCGCACAGCGATGGCCGATCATATTTTGTAGCCTGTCACATGATCGCGCCCTTGCCCCCTATCTGCCCAAGTTTTTGTGTAGTAACTTGTCAGAAAGTGGGCTTAGGAATTTCTAGTCACAGACCAGCGGAAGCTAGATGATCTCATTAGGGCGTTCGAGGTGGTCTACATTATTCGAGTCAAAACTGCATTAGAAGCTTACGATTGCTTCTGTGCGCAAATAAAAACGTTTGAGATCATGTCCAAAAAATTAGTGATAAAGAAGCGCAGAAAAAATTACGTCTGGATAAATGCTACAGTAATGCACGCAATTGCAGAAAGAGATATATTGTGGAAACGCTCCAAGCGTTCCCCTCGAAATCAAATCTTGCGCGCAGAATATAGGACGGCAAGAAACAAGGTAGTTGCCCTTATCAGAGTAGCGAAGCGACAGTATTTTTTGAAGCAGTTTAACCAATCGGCGGGAAACCCGGCGAAAACATGGTCGCTAATAAATGACCTCAGAGGAAAAAGGGATCTCAGTTCTGTTAGCGATTGTTTTTCGATAAGCCCAACATCACTTGCTGAAAACTTCAAATGTCATTTCGCACGCTCCTCTGATAAAGCTTCCCAGGAATTCGAGCCCCCGTGCACACTAAAAAAAAAATTCCCCCGCATTTCCCCGAGGGGGAGAATGTGAAAGTGCGAATGCACGGTTGTCGGCCCGCTTGCGGCGCTTGCGCTCGGCCCCCGCAGCCCACCGCCTCGCCGCCTTCTCTTCCATCTCTTCCATCGGGTTTGTAGTATCACGTGTACACCACGCAGTTATCAAGCCGCTATAACGCCGCTGAGTCGCCATCGCACGCCGCTGACGACGTAGTTTGAATGCGTTAAAGATATAAGCGCGTTACTAACAGTGATCTCAGCGTCGCGTCCGTGGCTTAGTCGGTAGAGCGTCGCGCTGCGGCCGCAAAGTCCTCAGATCGAAACCTGGCGCCGGATGCTGTTTTTTTTTTAGATGCAGAGCATCTGATTCACTCGCCTTGTCTCTCCGGCGTCGTCGTCGTTGTTGTCGGCGTTGTCCACCCCTCTGCCATTCTCCTCGCCGCGCGAGCTGCGCTCTCCGCCGCTCACCCCCTCTCCTCTCCGATAACGAACACTCTCTCGCTACAGTGGCTAGAATAGGGAAGTGTGACGAAGGCGCCGCGGCTCGCGTGCGCTTCTTGGATGCAACCGCGCGGTGGCGCTGACGCTCGTTTTCACGTCGCCCGACGTGCCGGTCAACGCCGCGTCAGTTGCAGTCCGATAAGCTCCGTGGTTTGCGACGCATTTTTTTTACCTCAGATTATTTCACAATTGCAGCAACTATATGATAATATGCGCTTCCTATTACAGAACACGTTATTTGTCTCGAAATATATGCTGTCGTGACAGGCTCTCGCGCAAGCGGCCAGCCGGGAAACTTCTGAGTTTCGCTTCATTACAGTCGCTTTTCGCGCACACATGCGAAGGCGCAGGCACAGCCCCGAAACAAAAAGCGGTCCGTGAAAGGGAAGTTGCAATTAGAATATTGAATTCTTTGGCATGGATAGTTCACTGAATATTTACATTTCTGCACAATTTATTGGACAGTTTTCTATGCCGATTAAATTTAATGAAACCGGGTGTAGTTATCGAAATGTTACAGCAACGGCTGAATGTTTTATCAATCACTGTACTTTCCATACTGTCGGTTGTGGCTGCATTCAGCTAAGAAAACACATATTAGTTTCGTGCTCGTTTCGCTTTTTTGAGACACTAATTAACTAAAACACGATATATTTGACAAGCATAAAAGGTTTGATTGAATAAATTCATATTAGGAAAGCATAATTGACAAGACCAAGAGAAACCCCTTTAAATTCAATTTGTTTTATAAATAGGTTTGCCTGAAGAATGAAGAAATTCATATTACGATACGTAATTGAAGAAATGATAAAACCAACGGCGACGCTTAATTGACGCCTGCTAATTGTTATGTAAGTAATAATGAGAACAATAAATGTTTCGTTTATTCGCATACTTCTCCGTTTATAATTACCACAAACAATAAGCAAAAAGTCAGTTTGACAAATCCTCACCGCTCAGTTTTTCAGAGAAAGCATTAAGATTTTATATTCACCTAATTACTCTTCAATTCCCCATCCTAATTTAACCGAACCCTTTCAGTTATGCCCTGCGGTGAAATAAATGTTCTAAAAATGTGCTTGAATAATGACATTATGGCATTATGCGCGGCAATAATTGGCAATATGCGCGGGGGCGTCGTTTAATTCGTCCAGTGACAATTTCATATTTGCGGCTTATTTTTGTGGAGGCGCAACTTTATTTGTTTTTCCAACGTTCCCTTCGGTTTTCTCTTCTTGGGCACTGGCTTTGAGAGGCAATGTGGCACGTTTGTCGTTGGGCTCGCATCCGGCTGGAGAAACGGCATGCATGCACAACATTCAAGGTGAGATGGTGCACCAGCGCAGCATTTTACCTTGGGTGTTGCGTTCAAATTGACGCGCGACGCTAACTGCGGATCGAAATGCTCGAGCGGCTTGTTGGCTCGAGGTGTGTTGCCCTGCCATTGAGCCACGTTTACTCGCCTTCCGATACCCCGAAAAGCAACTTCTGGAACCATGCAAATTATTACCCGTCGTGCAACCAAGCACAAAACAGTGACTCTAAAGGCAGCGGCTTATCCCAGACAAAATTTCAGCACCACATCTAGCATAACTCTGACGAAGCGCGATAAAAATTTAGAACGAAAAGATCGCAAAACGCGCTTGCGGCCATGTATCGCGCGCTCAGATCGACGTGTAAACGACCGCTAGCGCCATCTCGCGGATGCATGAAAAGCGGCGACGGCGGTGGCCATAGGAGCCCACCGGCGGTAATCACACTTCCCTCTTCTAGCCACTGTACTCTCGCGAGGGGCATTGGATTTGATTGGATTTGATTGGATTGGATTGGATTCGATTGAATTGGATTGGCTTGGATTCGGTTGGATTGGATTTGGATTGGATTGGATTAAAGTGGATTGTGTTGGATTGTGTTGCGTCATAGCCGCGGCACGTTGCGTCATAGCCGCGGCAGACGCGCTGGGGCCGGCGCATGTGCAGTACTCTCTCTTCCGCGGTTTCCTCTCCTTCGGGCGCGCTGCGCATATAACCGGTGTACCGTTCTCCGGCGAAGCAACATCCACGCTTGGCTCAAACACCTAGAGTCCACGCCACTTTACAAGTACGCCAACGTAGTCATCGACTGGGACCGGCTTACGCAGTCCCCTCAACGTTATGCGCGCCATAAAACGCGGTCCCTTCGCCTCTCCGCCTATGCGTCGCATCTACACAGGGGTTCCCGCGAGGGGAGGTGGGAGTTTTTTATATATAGAGAGGAGGACTGCGGACGCCGCCGCCGCCGACGCCGCCGCCGCCGCCGCCGGCGGTGGAAGGTTTGGGGGGTCGCTTATAAAGTGCATTCGCACTTAAAACTGTCTCGGCATCTGCCTTCTTGCCGAGGCTATCGGAACACGACTTGCGTAGGATTGTATTCAGTTTCCTGCGAAACAAACCACCCGGCCTTGACGGACTGTCAGCTCACATGCTACCACGCAACTTTGATGTGCTTGCAGGCATTCTTGTTTTTATGCTGAATGGGTTTTTGGATAGTAGTTCCATTCCTGAACAATTAAAAATTGCGATTGTTAAGCCGTTTCATAAAGGAGGCCGAAGAGATGTCATTGAAAATTACAGGCCTATATCGATTTTGCCAATACTGTCACAAGTATTAGAAAAATTTCTTTTTGAAGTTATGGTTTCATTCATTGAAAAGTTTTCGATTTTGTCCCCCAACCAATTTGGTTTTGTCGCGGGCAAAGGTACTACATTACTTTTGGAATTTTTTTCGGATGAAATATTTTCGCCTTTCGAGCAGTATTCATTTAGTATTGCTTTATTCCTGGATATCAGCAAAGCCTTCGATACGGTTAATCACGGCATTTTGTTGGACAAATTACATTTGCTTGGTTTTCGGGGACCCTTTCATGACATTCTTAAAAGTTATCTCTGTAATCGTTTCCAAATAGTAGCAGTAGACAGTCACGTTAGCTCTAAGTCGCCTATTAGAGCTGGAGTTCCCCAGGGTTCAATTTTGTCTCCCTTACTTTTTAACATCTTTATCAATGACTTTTCCTCTGCGATCTCAAGGTGCACAGTCTACCAATATGCCGATCATACCGTATTGTTGGCTAAACATGTATACTATCAATCGGCGATCAAAATGCTCCAAAATGATGTCGATAACGCAGTTGACTGGTTTTCTAAAAATCTTCTTGCTGTCAACGTCTCAAAAAACCAAACTTGTTTGCTTTAGAGATCCGTTGAAGATGACAGTAATAGACCAACAAATTTATCTGCATTCTAAATCCTGTGCACCATGCATTTGTGTTCCAGTAGAGTATGTGCAATCGATAAAGTACATGGGAATATTTTTCGATTCTAACATGTCGTGGGATACTCATTTGGCACACCTATGCGGCAAGCTTAGGAGTGTTGCATGGCTGATGTATCATATCAAAAGCATTGTCCCATTTCCCGGTCAAAAAAACTATTGTACATGCTCTCGCTTACGGGGTATTGAGGTATGGCATAACGGTTTTTGCTTTCTGTTCCGCACGCTGGGAGGCCCGTATTGATGCTTTGTTAAAAAATATACTTTAAAGCGTGGGATACAACTTTCCTCGACTTTCGTCTGAAAATGTGTTCGTCGCACTAGGCTTTCCTTCTTTCCGCTCGTTGTTTGCTCGAGCAGTGGTGTTGAAGTACTTTTGGAGCACCGAATTTAAAGTTGAAAATAAACCTTCCCGTATGCTCCGTTCTCGCGCGCGCTTCGTTGTGCCTCGTTCCTCAACGAGATACGGCGAAGCACGGCACTCAGTGTACATTCCGAGATTGTTTAACAAATTACCTGAAGATGTGCTGTTATCTTCATCGAAGAAAATGCTGAAGAATAGGCTTACTGCAATTGAGTGCGATCAGTGGAGTTATTAGATCAATGTCTCCCTTTTCAAAGCTTCTGATGTGACGTTAATATGCATTGGTTTCTGTTTGCAGTTTCTTTTTTTTTATTTCTCCTCTTCTATTGTGTTTGTTCTATTTGCGGATGGTATTACGTTTTGCCGTTAAGTGTAACGTGCGTGTGTTTTCTTTAAACAGCAATGCTGAAATCCTTTTATCGTTACCTCAACTTGTTGTATTGCCGTACCAATTGCCGGGCCATGTCCCACAAGCCTCGTAGGCTTTGACAGCCCTGTTAATCATGGTATTTCTCATTTTGTGGCAATAAAGATTATTATTATTATTATTATTATTATTATTATTATTATTATTATTATTATTATTATTATTATTATTATTCTGTATTCTATGCTCTTGTGTTTTTTACGGTAAACAAAAGTTTTTCCGCTGCCTTTCCTGTAAGAAACGCGTGCACGCGAAGTGTGTTGTGTGGCCGGACGCTGAGCTTCCACTCCTGAGCTCTGGTGCTCGGCCGTTCAAGTGCAACATCTGTGAAACGGCTGAGGCGGCGGCTAGGCCTCATCGGCACGTTCGCAAGCGGGGTTCCTTCCCCCTGCTCCCTTGGACGAGACTCGCCGCCCGTCGTCGAGAACGCCCCGGCCCCGCCGTCCCAACCGGGTGACCTTGACGGGAAGCTGTCGGTCTTCGCGTACTCCTCATCGACGCGCTGAACGGAATTTCTTTCCTCAGCGACCAAGTAGCCCGGCTGCGGGAGGACAACGACCTCATGCGCCGGGAAAACGCGCACTCTTTCGACCGTCTCCGTCAGAAGAGGGAGGGAGACCGCGCGCATTATGCGAAGGTGGTTAGTTCCCTGCGTGCGGAGGTGTGCTCCTTGCGTGCCGAATTGCTTCGCCGCCCCCCTGCCTTGCAGGATGAAGTACGTCGCAGCTCGGAAAAGCCTTCTTTCACGCAAGTTGTCTACAAGAAGTGTCGCCGTCGGCTACGTCGGCTCCGCTGCAGTCGGTGTCTTCGGCTTTTCCGACACTGCCTCCCACTCCGTCCCCACTTTCCCCGGTGCAATCTGTGTCTGTGCTTGATCGTAACCCCTCTACTATTGAGAAGAAGCGCCGAAGCCGGGCATGTGTAGGTGCATCGGACACATGTGGACTCGTAGTCGTTCCGCAGCCGAAGCGCCCCAAAGCTATGTTCGTCTCAAAGCTTTCCCCATCCACTACCTCTGCCAGCCTTCATGCCCATCTGTCAACCTTAGGTGTCTCGTCCTTGAGCTGCCGACGACTGAAGACTAAGTTTGACACGTACGCATCCTTTTATATTTCCTCAGTGAAGAGTTTTTCGAGCGCTTGAATGACCCCGCTGTTTGGCCGAAAGACTGCCTCTTTAAGGAGCACTGACCCCAATTTTCGGCGTTAATATTATTGCACAGTTCGCTTCTTCACTCAACAGAATACCTGGCTGAATATGAGCGGCCTGCGACGAGAACGTAGTTCAATGGATCTCATTTACGCGCCGACGGAGCAGCCGGAGCGGCACTCAGCAAATGGACATCAGCGTGACATCATCCAAGAGAGGAAAAAGAAGTGACGCGACAGCGCTCGTCAAAAATTCGTGACGTCCCTTCACGCGCGCGACCCACGAGCGGCGAGCGGGCGCAACACCCTCTCACGCAGGCGCCGGTGACGTCTGCACAAAGCGGTGACGTCGGTCCGGGAGTCTGTCATATGCGCCGTTCGGGATGAAAGCGCGGGAATTTGAAACAAACGATTTTCAGGCCGTTCAATGTAATTAACTATCGCGCGCTGAAGTATTTGAAGGACTGTTTCGGGTTCGCCAGACGATTAAGCTCGATAAAAACATAAAAGTGGACATGAAATTTCGTGTCAGTGCTCTTTAAGTTTTCGAGGCATGTTTCGCGAAGGCATGCTTCACAGTCTGAGCGCATCACATAAGAAAAGCAATGATGACTAGTACTTTGATGTGTTTTATCAGAATGTGCGCTGTCTTCGTACCAAGGGAACTGACTTCTTTGGTAATGTTCTGGCTTCTTGTTTTCTGTTAATAGCTATCTCTGAAACTTGGTTGTGCCCTGATATCCTGTCCAGTGATTATTTCCCTGAAAATTACCATGTATATCGTAGTGATCGTGCCTTGACGGGAAGCAAACAAAAAGGGGGTGGGGTTCTTCTTGCCGTCGACAAATCTCTCCCGAGTGTGCTTTGTAGTGATATTCAGAATGCAGATGAGTCTGTATGGGTTGAAATTCTTATCTCTAAAACTGAAAAACTTCTTGTTGGGGTTTTTTACATTCCCCCTGATGTAGCTCCTGACGCATTCAATCAGTTAGTCTCCTCCATTGAACAGGAGCTTATTACTCATTGCAACCGCAAGGTCCTCCTTCTTGGAGACTTTAACGCTCCTGGCGTTCAATGGAGCCATCTATCCTGTTCCCACCATAACCACCACATTGAACAGAAGGGTAATAGATTACTAGATTTTTCGACCCACCGCGGTGGCTCAGAGGCTAAGGCGTTGCGCTGCTGAGCACGAGGTCGCGGGTTCGATTCCCGGCTGCGGCGGCCGCTTTTCTGATGGAGGCGAAAGCAAAAACGCCCGTGTGTACGAGATTTCGCGGCACGTTAAAGATCCCCAGGTGGTCAAAAGTAATCCGGAGCCCTTCACTACGTCGCGCCTCATCGCCTGCGTTCCTTCGGCGCGTTAAACCCTACAATCAATCAATACTAGATTTTTCGTCTTTCACTTCCATGGCACAGCATAATCACATAGAAAACTGCAGTGGAAACATTTTGGACCTGTGTTTTTCGAATTTTGATGATGTTAGTGTGTCACACTCTGGTTGTCCTTTAGTTAGACCTGACAGATTTCATCCTCCTCTTTCTATTTCCTGTCCCTTCCCACAATGCTCCACCATTCCGTAAGTTCATGCAACACGCAACCTCGCTAACGCTTTCGCCCGGGAGAATACGTTGGGCTGTATGATTACTTTTCTGCTTCCCCTTGGTCGACAGTCATTGACGAAACTGATGTCAATGAACAAGTTGACCGTTTTACTGAGATTGTACTTTTGGGTATGAAGAAATACATCCCGCAATATTTACCAAAGAAGTTCAAATTCCCACACTGGTTTTCTTCTGAATTGCGGGATGCCCTTAAACTCAAAGAACGTGCGCACAGAAAGATGAAGCGCTCTGGTGCGAACCAGTTCGCTCAGGAGTTTCGGCGCCTACGTGCCTTGTGCAAAATATTGCACAAGCCTGATTATGCTTCGTACCTGGCGTCAGTAGAAGCTAAAGCAACCCATCAACCGGGAGCCTTCTGGAAGTACATTCATTCAAGATCTAGTAAAACTAAAGAATCTATTCGTTTACTAGACTCCAACGGCAATGAGGTTGCGGAGGTGGCCGACTGCTTTGCTCGTCAGTTTTCTTCTTTTTTTGGAATTAGCGGTGGCAGTGATAACAGTAGCGCCCCTTGTCACCAGTGCGGTAACTCTGGTTGTTTCCAACTGGATGAGAACATCGTGCGTACCAGTATCAAGCGGCTAAAGCCCTCGCTTTCTTGTGGACCAGATGGTATTCCTGCCGCCATTCTAAAAACGTATGCAAACATATTCGTTCCTGTGTTCACTTCAATGTTTAATAACTGTCTCCGGTCTGGCACGTTCCCTCGCTCATGGAAAATCTCTCGCGTATTCCCTGTATTCAAGTCAGGCCCAAAAACTGACGCCATAAACTATAGGCCAGTCTCGCTCCTTTGTTCTGCCTCTAAAATATTCGAGTTATCTCTTCATATGGTCTTGTCTTTCTCACTTAAACACGTCCTCATTCCTAATCAACATGGCTTTATGCGTGGTCGTTCAACTTCCACAAACCTCGCGTGCTTCATGGAGCAGGCTGTCCCAGCAATCGTTGGTAGAAGCCAGCTTGATGTGGTCTACTGTGACATGAGCAAGGCCTTTGATGTAGTCAACCACTCGTTATTGCTTGCCAAGCTCATTCTGTTAGATGTCCACGCTTCTTTGGTGGGTCTTATACGTTGCTATCTCCAGCAGCGATATTGCTATGTAAGTGTTAACGGTCAAACTTCATTTAGGTACAAAGCAACCAGTGGTGTACCCCAGAGATCTGTTCTGGGTCCCCTTCTTTTCTCCATTTTCATTAACGATGTTGCTTCTGTAATTCAAAATTCTTCTTTTTTCTCTATGCTGATGATGTGAAAATCCTTAGAGAAGTGCGTAATATTCATGACTTAGGGTTATATTGCGTCATTCCATCGTTGGTGCACCAAAAACGACCTAATTTTGAACCCCTCAAAAACGAAAGTTGTCTCCTATAGTAGAAAAACTCAACAGCTGCAATACTCTTATAAAATTGCAAGCACTGCGTTGCCGAGGGTGAGTGAAATTCTAGACTTGGGAGTACTATTTGATTCTTCTCTAACTTTCTCTTCCCACGTTACACAAATTACCCGTCGCTCTCTTCGATGTCTGGGTGCTGTTTGCAGGTATTCTAGAGAGTTTAAAGGTCCTCTTCCTTTCTTAAAGTTGTATTCGGCTCTCTGCTTACCTCTTCTCGAATACGGCTCTGTTGTTTGGAATGGAACTTGCAAGTCCAATAGTGACCGTATCGAAAGAGTTCAAAATAAGTTCCTCTTTATCTTTAAGCACCGCTTCCGTCATGTGCAAGAAGACGCTAACGGCAGCGTGCCTTTTCTGAAAAGTCTTCCTTCCCTTCGGTGTCGACAAATGCGAGCTGATATTATCTTTCTTTATAAATTTCTTCATGGGGATATTTTGTGTGACGACTTGGTTACACTTATCAATGTCAACTTGCCGAACAAACTTTTCCGAACATTTCGAACTTTTAGAACAGATGCTTTAAGTAGAAGACGCGCGTTCATCTGCAGAATACAATGTGCATATAATGAATATTCTGATCGTCTTGATATATTCCAGAGCTCTTTTTCTTTGTTCTCAAACGACTTGAAAACTGTTGTAGCTTAAGTGCCTTTATGTCATTGCAAATTGATGTGCCGTATTTATTTTAGGCAAATCATGTTCTTGTTTGTTTGTTTTTCACATTTCCTGATTTTGCGTTGCTTGAATTTCTGTAGGTTTGAGTGCCAGTGCTTGTAATTCTGAACGTCTTTCAAAGTTGAAACTTCCGAACATTTTGTTATAAAACCTTCGTTTTATGCGTAAAACTTATCTCTGTCATGTTCAGTGAGTATTTCCTGTTTTTCACGCGCCTTGAACATTCAGCTGTCCGAGTGTCATGGCTTGCAACGCTAGATCTCCTGTTTCTTTTCTTTTCTTATTTTTTTTTTTTTGCTGTTTTGCTTTCTGAGATTACTGTAACTATCTTTACTTTATTGTTTCTTTCATGCATACGGTTTTGTGTGTTGTGTTGTCTTGATTTTAGTTTGTTTTTATGTATGTTTTGTATATGGTGTACCAGTACCAAGACCCTAGGGTTGTTCCTGGACACCGAAAATAAAGGTTGATTGATTGATTGATTGATTGATTGATTGATTGATTGATTGATTGATTGATGATTGATTGATTGATTGATTGATTGATTGATTGATTGATTGAAGCCGGGACTCCGGGCCGCGTGCTCTCCTAGGTGTTTCTCCAGACTTGCACCACTATATATATTTTTTACCTCATCAACAAATCAGAATTCGTACGATACATGACTGCGTGGCCTCAGGCACTTCCCGGGCCAGCATGGCCCGAAATAAAATAATTGTTGAAGCTTGAGCCCAGCCCGGGCCAGAGAAAATGCGCGCTACCAGGCCCAGAACCGTGCAAAACCACACAGAACACCCGACAGATGTTTTTTAAAAACTTAATTAAATCAGCGAAAAACATCAGCATTCGTAACCGCGTAATTCTCAGAAACGCACCACATTGCATATTTCGTAACGCGATCATTTTTAAACTGCACAGTTTATCTGTCACGCTCGTCATTCATAAATATAACATTATTAACACACCGAAAATTCACAAGTTTATGAAAAGTTATTTATTGATTATGAGGTTTAACGCGCCGACGCTACACAACGACGAGGCGCGCCGTAGTTGAGCGCTCCGGATTAATTTTGAACACCTGGGAATTGTTAACGAGCGCCCAAATCTCGAACACACGGGCGTTTTTGCTTTTCGCCTCCATCAGAAGAGCAAGTTTATGAAAACTACTGATCCACGATACCTTGCGGGTTACGATATATTGCGGAATACTATTAAACAGATAGGAACCGAATAATTAAAAGCACGCCAAAACAATGTGCTAATATAAACAATATGATAATATAAAGTCTTTCTAGCAATCACAAATTCTCAGGGGTGCAGTTTCACTGCACACTATCG
This sequence comes from Haemaphysalis longicornis, assembly GCA_013339765.2. NCBI lineage: Eukaryota > Metazoa > Arthropoda > Arachnida > Ixodida > Ixodidae > Haemaphysalis > Haemaphysalis longicornis. Next base: position 44,738 of record JABSTR010003481.1, on the reverse strand, counting down.
CACATCCTGACAAACTGCATGGCCCTTCGAAAATTACCTTCACGGCATAAACCTCTCCGTATTACAAACAAAAGAAAGAATCAAGAACATTGCGAGATCATTGTAGTGCCTGGTAGGCTGCTCTTGCAATTGCATGCAACGGAAGATCATGCGCAGCGGCTTGAAAAACTTTAAAACAGAGCGTGAATCACCGAACAGCATGGAAGCGGCATCTCACTCAACGGGCGCCGCCTCGGGATCTACTCGGGCCGGCTTCAAGGGCGCCGTGGGGAGCAGGCGCCGCTTTTTCCACTAATGTTGCCTTTATCACGGCCGGACTGGAGGAGCGGCGAGCGCGCACTTTCATACGGCCTGCGCACCCAACAAGGAAATGATACAGCAGATTCTTGACAGAGTGAGGGCGCTTTGAACCAACCCTCTACCCTCCCAACCCTCTTTTTTCTTAGTCGACGCATCGCCTCTGACCGAGCGAGCCGACAGCGCTTGCCGCACGTGTTTTGGATCTGCCGCGGAATATCACCGGTACCGATGAATGCCTTCGCTGCTATATCTCACCAAAAAGAAGACTCGTTGTGCACTTCAGTTGCATGAGTAAGAGTTTTAGCTGCATGTTTTTGACAGTGCGCTCGCTGCCAGCGGTCCGCTCAGCCCGACCGAAGCGTGAGCAGCAGAAACACGTTTAGCTAAGCGATAACCGTATCTCCCTCGGCGGGAAATCATTCGTGTCACTGGTCGTGCCCTGTGCGTGTGCAAACCAAGGCATCATCCGAAAGGAAAAGTAAGAACTGATATTTCATTCACGGAAAATGCCGCGTTTATTGCCTGCCTCACCATTTTCATATAATATAGTCGCTGATAAGATATGAAGGCTTCGCATATTTTTTCTTCATGCGCCCCGAGTTAAATGTTTCTTTCAATTTTTTGATTAGGCGCTTCCGAGTGATAATGTTAGGCTTTTTGGCTCTATTAGACAGAAAATTCAGAAGGGGGGAAGGCAGTCGCCTATTTTAATGACGAACATGTAAATTTACACGGACAGTATCACGTGTAGCCACGGCAGGGCTAGGGCAGTGGCAAATGCGCGCGCGCCGCCGCTCTACCCCGGCCGTGCTGTAGGTCAACCGGCGAGGGTTAAGGTCCCTGAAATTACTAAGGTAGCGCCATCTTTAGATCTCGCCGCCTTTCGCCCTCGCCCGCGCTCCTTTCCTCCTTCGTTTTTTGCCATTTTCTTTTTCGCCGGCGAACGCCGCGCGCCATTGGCCAACGGCCAGTGACGTAGTACCTCGTTCCCGCGTTGTTTGTTTTTTCTTCTCTTCGCCGCCACTGTCCATTTAAATTCGCCATTTTAGGCTCAGCTGCCTCGGAGCAGGCCTTAGCTCCATTCGATTCAGAAGGGGTGCACGGCAACGTTGCGAGGAAGTTCTGTGGTGCCGGTGCATGTGCAGCAGCGTGGTTCCGCGGTGCCGTGCATCACGGTTGCACCGTCAAGTAGCGCCCCTGCGTGTTTACAATCGAGCGAGGTGCAGGCATAGCCGTCTGCTAATCATCCTCGCCTGTCGTCCTCTACAACTGGATGTTTTCGGCCATCTGGGTTGCGCCGTACGCATTAGCGGCGACGCAAAGTTTGTCCCACGCATTTTCGAGCTCTACGGACATTTTCACGCGGTCGCCGCAACTGCCGGTAGCCGCCTGCCAACCCGCAACGCCCGAACGCTTACGGCAGCGAATCGCTGCACCTCCTCCGTAGCAGGTGCAGCGGTTCTCATGCACCGCGGCGGCACCGCTGCAGCACCATAAGCAATCGAGCGACGCGGTGCTCGGAACCATTCCTGCAGCGGCGAATCGAGCGCTTTGGTGCAGCGCACCGTGCAACGGTTGCAGGCGTTGCAGGGAATCGCGTCTGAATCGAATGAAGCTCTATCGAAGCCGCCAGCGTATAACAACCGAAGAGTCAGCTGCTTGTTTCAAACAAGTGTTGCGTCGGCGCCACTTATGTAGCTTCGCGATGCCGAGTTGTTGTGCCTTCGGCTGCTCGAATAAGGTCAGTGCAGGTCACGGCCAGCTCGGCTGTAGCAAGCTGTATTTATCAAAGCCCACACATGAATCAATGTTAGCTGTACAGCATGAAAAGGGATTCACAATTACGCTTGTTAGCGCGCTTCTGGCCTTGGAATACGGTAGTTATTATCGAATTGGGCGCTACAGCTAATTGTAAGCTGAGCGCATTCTTTAACTGCGCGTTCTTTGTTCCAGCCTTTTCCACATATGCCCGACAGGGCCTTACTCGAAGTAATTGTGAACGCCAATCGCACGAACATTGCTATGCCACGGACGCACTGCCAAAAGTACGGCCGTCATGGGCGAGGCCAACGAGGAGACGCGAGAACTTTGACCCTGACACCAGCCTATAACGACGTGAAAGTGACATATATTTTGCAACAGCGTCAAAGCACCGTAAAGTGCACGGAATAAAGGTGGCATGAATGTCTGTAGCTAACGCGGGGCGCATACTGAGCGCTGCCTAATGATCTACAACTAACGCAAAAAACGCGAACGCAAAAAAAAGCCAGCGCAGCGCTCGAACTGCCGCGAACCAAGGTCACCGCGAACCATACGCAAGCCCTCTGTGCAGCGCTTGCACAACTTAATCACGCAAATGCAAGAACGGAATTACTGTAACAGAGCAATCTGAAACGTCCACGTTCGATCCTTTCGCGTTCACGAACTATCCTGAGCATTGCCGCACACGTAAACAAACACCCGCGCTGTCCGTATGCGGCCAGCGGCAATCCATCCCGCAAATATCCCCTTCTACACAAAAATATACAACAAAACAGCCTCACTTAGGGCGTGTTGGTAATATGGGGCTCTAGAAATACTATGTAACAGAGCAGTTTGAAACGTCCACGTTCGATCCTTTCGCGTTCACGAACAATCCTGAACATGCCGCACACGTAAACACCGCGCTGTCCGTATGCGCCCGCGGCATCCACCCCGCAAATATCCCCTTCTATACAAAAATATACAACAAAACAGTCTCACTTAATGCGTGTTGGTAAAACGGGGCTCTAGAAATACTATTAATGCTACCCAAGAGCGATTGCGGCGCGAAAACAAGAGCAAACTGCACGAAAAACTGCAGCGAGCGGCCCGAAGCGTTGCGAGGGCGTCTGCTCTGAGGAGGCCAACAAAAATGGCGGCCCCGCCGCAGAGTTAAAGGGACCGCGGCACCGCGGGTGAGGGGAGAGAAAAAAGAGGGCAGCGGAGGAGGAGGGAGCAGTTGGCGCTACCTTAGTTATTTTAGAGACCTTAGCGAGGGTTGGTCCGCAGCGCCACGAACTAGCGCCGGTAGAAGGTGGGAACTATTGGTCGCGAGGCCCCCCAGGCGGCACAGAAAGTGTGCCCCAAGACCGGCCCGTCTATGGCCGCTTTCTGGCATGTCCGGCCAGCATCCAGGTTCTGGCAGCCACTGATCATGCGTGAACGGCCAACATTCGGCAACCAGCGCTTCGGCATTTATCCGTCCGCCCGTTTCCGGACGCACACGACGGCAGCTAACCGGCTGCCAGATATTCAGTTCTCTTACGGCTGCCGATGTTGAGAAAGAGAACGGCCGAAGTACGGCCTTAGGGCATCCGTTTTTTCTTCGGGAAGCGGTAATCGGCCGAAGCACGGCAAGCGATCGGCCACAGAATATGCGTATTCTTGCGGCAGTTGGTGTTCGAAAGGAGACCGGCCGGAGCGCGGCTGCCGTGCATTCGTTGTTTCAACGGTGAACCGCGCGTCCGGCGGACGTACGGCCCCAGAATATACGTTTTGCATTCGGTTAGCTGTCTTCGGCCGAATTACGGCCAGCGAATGGCCACAGAATATTTGGCAACCGGTGTTCAAGAGGAGACCGGCCTACGTAAGGTATCTGGTTATATGTTCTTTTTTCGGCAAACGGCATCCAGCCGAACAACGGCTCGCGCCTGGGCGCCGAGAATTCATGCACAGACGTGTTTGGAAGGAGACCGACCGGTTTTTTTCTGGGGGAACAAAGAGCCGTAAGGGAGCCGAACGACGGGGACGCGTTTTTCATCCGCTCCGTGTTTCTACGTTTAAATGAACCGACAATCGTTTGTCAAACAGTAATGAGTGTTCTCGGTGAACGGGCAAAGTACAAGGACTCACTGGACATTAGCAGGGAACCTTTTAGGCCATCGAAATGTCATTTATTGCCACAAGAAGACTGTGCCACACCGACGGGTGAGCTAAGCCTCGCCAGTCATCGCCGCTACCAAGCTTCTGCCTCCGGCTTCGTCGACGCATCATCTCGAGGCTATTCGCCCGCTCAAGAAATGGAGAGATTGGAGACATCGATCCACCAGAGATGTCCGATCCGAGATGGAGATGGTTCACCAAAATAGCTGGCCTTCAAGGGCGTCGAGCAAGCGGCAACCACGCAGGAGCTAAACCGCTACCATGTCAAGGGACTCCCCACCAAAGAAGGCAAGTGCGAGCAAAAGCGCAAGTTATTCTGCTTACAATTAAAACTGCGACAACCAATGTTGCACTATGTTGTTGGTGATAAACGTAGAAGAGACTCGCTCGTGCATTGGTAGGATCAACTTCATGCCCTGCACTATGTTACTTCAGGGGATTTTACGACTGCCTATTTAGAAAAAAAAAAAATTTTAAGTTTGCGATAACAAGAGAGCCTTGTCACTGACGAAGCCTAGCTGTTAATTTAGTTCCGATGTTTGAAGGTGAGCTTAGCTACTCTTGGGATATGACTCATTTGGTTAAACATAATCGCCTGCATCCTAACAAACACGGATTTTGTCAGGATTTTCTTGCTCAACGCAGATTGTTGAGTTCACGCACGATTTGGCTCTTGCAATAGATAAGCTCTAAGTGGTTGACTGATATTCTTGGACTGCAGAAAAGCAAATGATGGTGTGCATATCACCTTCTGCGTAGTACATTTCATCCTATGAACTGGAATGATCGGTTTTTGCATTGTTATTACTATTGGCCCTATAGCTTTGTTCAAAAGTACTGTGTAGTTAACCGGACTATAGCCAATGAACGTGATTCCGTATACCTGCAGCTTTATTCGCATTTAATAACATCCTGGTGTGCTGATTCAGAAAAGTTTTTGGATGTTAAACAGTGTGTTAACGGCACCTTTACAAGGAAACCTTCATTCCAATTGGATACGTATACCGTAAATTATGCTGCTGTGACAACGGCCGAGGAATATAAATACCTAGGAGTTTATTTAGGGAGTGGTTAGAGGTTAAATAGGCAGGTTCACACCATAAAAGTTACGGCTGCATATGTTTTTGGCTTTCTGAGACGAAATTTCAGTGAACCTCCATCTAACTGAAAAGAACAACCGTATTTCACTCATGTGCGCTCAATCTTGGAGTACGCATGTGTTTTCGTGGATCCCTACACCAAAGAGCTCGTTGATACGCTCGAAAACATACAGAATATGTCAGTCCGATTCGTATTAGGTAATTGGCACGCTCAACTTAGCATGAGAGAAAGTAAAAGTAAACTGAAATGGCAGGACGTGAAAGATCACAGACGAAACCACAGGTTTAACTTTTTTCGTAATATCTATTATTCGAAAACTGTTGTAGAAGGGGAGAAGTATGTCCAAGCGCCATTCTACATATCTCAAAGTGGGACCGCTAGCTTAAAGCAAATTATTAACTTTTCTTTAAAGGTGACGCCTTGCGCGATTCCTTTTATTTTACATCAATGCTGCAGTGTAATTATCTTCGACGTATGATTGCATTAACTGTTTATATTGACGATTTTCAGCGCGCTTTGTAGAATTATTTTGTTATTTTGTCTCATATTTAATGCTTAGTGTTATGTATCTCCCTTCTGTAATGCATGCAAAGGAAAGCAGGTATCAATAAATAAATAAATAAATAAATAAATAAATAAATAAATAAATAAATAAATAAATAAATAAACAAAACAATGAATAAATAAATGAATAAAAATAAATAAATAAATAAATAAACAAATAAAAACAATAAATAAATAAATAAATAAATAAATAAACTTCCAGAGGCGCAAGTTTGCCTCCGACGGGTTGAGAACCCTACGCATTCAACCTTGACCAATAAAATATTTATTGCCCTATTCGTTGCAGTATGCAAGGTTTCCTGTATACATGCTACGATTGCTATGTTACTGGTTTGAAACAAATTATGTAACTCTAATTTTACGCCTTTCCTTGCGTGAACACAAAGGGATACAACTGCAGCCACCTGAAGCAGGGCGTCATTCGCGACGCGTCTAGAATTTTTTGAACGTAGTATGACATTAGAAGAAAATTAAGTTCTTTTGGACTATTGAGTGGTGTGGACGTACACTCATGAAAACAACATTAAAATAGATTGAAAATGAAAGTACCTGTTCGCTCCTTCTTAGGATCAGCCCTGCGCAAGATCATCAGAAATGTTGATCGAGTAGAAAATGTCTTTGCAAGAAAAATGGGCAAAAACTGGACATACTTTTTTGTGAAGGAGTTATATTAAATGCTCCTGAGTGTTTTGTTGAGAACCAAAACGCTTCGTAAAGGCATTCACGCCGGTTTTATATACATCAAAATTGGTCAAGCAACTGTTATAAAAATAGTTTATGTAGTCATAGCATGAAAGTGTTCCGGAATAGTGCCCTAAAAGAAATTGGCTAAAAGCGGCGCAATTTATCTCTGAAATTCAATTAAGCCTCCCCACTAAAGTATCAACCCGCGCCCTCCGCCCCCCCCCCCCCCCCCCCCCCCCCCCCCCCTCCTGTTTCCCCGTTTATTACAGGTAAGCCGCCCCACAGAGGATATCAGGACCTGGACAATACATCTATTCAAGCTCTACAAAGAACTGAATATTTTCTGTGTTCGGCAGTAAAAGAGGCACAGCAATTAAAGGACCGACAATTGGTGAGCACTGTTTAATAAATGAATTTTGCTGTCAACTGAGGGCTGGTAATTAAGCAAAGCTGCGCTGATGAAAGCTTGACGGCTGGTGCTTGCGCGCGAACTCACTTTGATGTGGCTGCATTGGACCCAAAATGCTGGGTTTGTGCTGCTTCTGCACTGCGCGAATGAGTCATCTGCTTGCGCGACATGCAGTGACCGGCCTCAGTACAGCTAACGTACTGTGGCTGAACTCCAATGCCCGTAGCACGGCCGTATTTCCGGTAGCTGTAGTCCGGCTGGAGTCCTACGACCGCATCTCGGCTGTCCTCCGGCGGACGTACTTCGGCCGTACACGGGTGGCTTTGGAATGGCCGGAGCCCTACGGCTGGAATCTGGCCGTATGACTGTAAGCCGGTCGACTGGCCGACGGACACTGGCCGTTGGACAGCCATCGGAGTACGGCCGTATACGGCCAAAAGGCCCACATTTGGACATGGGCCGAACATGGCTGCCGGAAAACGGCCGGACAGAAAATCACCGGCCAAAGTACACCGGCCTGTTTTAGGCCGAACAGTCCTGTGCTGCCTGGGCCACCACTGGAGAGGCTGGCGCTGCGATCGTTTTGACGTCACTTGTAGGATCACCGTTCCTACGTTCCTACCTTGCTGCGCAGTGGGCTTGCAGCGCGTCACACTTAGCTTAGGACGCGTGTTCTAAAAGTATTTTCGTGTTAATTTCCGTCGTTTGAAGTTAATTCTCAGTGCGTCAAGCGCCGTTTGACGTCATGGGGATTTTATAACCGTATCAGCTGTGGTACATTCTCCGCAAACAACTTGAGCGTGGTGGCGTACGTGTACGACCGAAGCGTAAGCTGCGGCTCGTTTCCCCGATCAACAACGTAGACTACGATGATTGCCAAGCTAAGTTTCTAGATTTCCCTTGTTTGCAACAAATGTGTAAAGCAAGAAATCATGAAGCGTTTACTGCTCGCAGAAACGCTCCGCGCACACACCGCCGTGCCTGCCCGCACGGCCGACAGAGCAGCTCGAACCGACGCAGGTCGCGGCAGCAACAACTTGTCGCCGCTTTTTAAAATCACAATAGTTGTGGAAAAGTAATTCGACAGCGGTGAATGTGGATGTTAGAGTGGTGAAAAATTGTGCTAGGTAGTGTCATCAGCTGTGGTTTTCAAAGCGATGCTCAAATATCTGCCGCGATCTACGCCGACCGTCCCCGAAGGTCGGTCCCGGCACCGCCGGCCCGTTCACGCGCGGTGCGGCGAGCGGCCGAAGGATATGTGCCTGCGCGCAAGCATCGGCCGAGGCCGTGGCAGGTTCTTGATCATCGATCGCTTAAACGGACGCGGATACAAAGTTACACATACAAGAAAGAGGGTGACAGTGAAGTGAAAAGTTGTATTAGGGACTCTCATTCGCAACTGTAACGACAGCGGCGAAGTATCTGCCGCGACGTTAAGCCTAAAGTTCCCAACATCCGATTACGTGCATCCGAAGGCGGCAGGCCGGCGGCCAGCGGTTCGAGAAGACCCTTTCGTCGCGCGCGCGCGTGTTGCGTTTGGGTTCCCCATCACTTTGGGGGGCCCCCAACGCTCGGCTCTCCTATTTTAAAACTCCCAATTACCCGAATTCATTAACGACATGTTTCGCCTCGTACACAGCCTCGCCTTCTGTAAGCAATCGTTAGTTTCATTGATGCTAGAGGAAGGCAGGCTCACTGTAAACATAAAAGAGCCCACGTTACAATTATACATTCCCACGCCGAAGTCCTAATGAAACTAAATATAGCCATGTCCAAACCCGCTCGCAGGCGTTGAAAACTCGCGTTCGTATACCATTTATACATTGCGGACAAGTTGTCGCGAAAAGTAAACATATCAGCCGAGCAGAGTACAGGCTACGGCAGTGGTCGTTAATCAAATCCGGTAATAACTATGAAAACATTGTAGGGGTAATAGGCACTACTTAAGCCAAACTGCGCATCATAGCAGTACTTTTAAGCATGCGCGGCGAAGCAATCCGATCACCGTTCTCACGTAGTCATTCATTTACCAGGCAAGGCGGCGAGCAGTAGGCGCGGTGAGATCACAAGTGAGCGACGCGCTTCCGTCGCTGTTACAAGGTGTTTCCTTGCACACACAGTCTCGTACATGTCACGTCACAAGTATTTCATAATGAATTTACAGTGTACTTTTCTCGGCATCATTTGCATCGTCCTTGGCGTTAGCTGGCTGCGTACGAGCTGTGGGGCGCGGCGGTGTCGCCGGGAAAAAGCGAGTCGCTGATTGCTCGCCCGGATTATTCGGGTTGCAGACAACTTTTTTGGGTAATTTGCACCAAATCCACAAGGAGCGGGGGGGGGGGGGTGCGGTGGCCACAGACACACACACACACACACAAACACGCGGCCGCATTATACGCACAGGAAATGGGTTGTAGCAGACGACAACCCGACCCGGCGTCCAACAAGTGACGTCATTCGTAGGTGGCGCCACGGTATGTCCTCGGGGCCAATACCCGAAGCGCAGGCCGTATGAAAGTGCGCGCCCGCCGCTCCTCCAGCCCGGCCGTGCCTTTATATACGTTAGGCATAGAGGAAACGCCTTGGTGTAAGCGCCGCACCCACTGATAGTGATGCTTAGTAGCTGCCCCTCCCCCGCCTTAACTTTTTCTTTGCGTCATCTATCGCATCTATCGCTCATTTTTAAACGTTTACGATTCCTGTACTTCGAGATCGCTAGATGGCAAGCAGTGTCATCTCCGCTAAGAGTTCCTGTATATAGCTCTTCTAGGGGAGCAGAGTTGCGCGTCCATCCGCCATCTTGAGTTCCAGGTCGTGCGGGAAAGCCACCCTTCTCGTATGTAGGTCGCCATGCCAGCGGAGCGGCGAGGAGGAGTGGCGAGCAGCGGCCGAACTAATATTGTATTCTTGTAGAATGGGTGCTATTGAAGTTCTTAGCGCGATATGTTTCAAGAACTCTCAAGTTTGTTCAACGCAAAGAAATCAAAAACACACATATGGACCTATTCAGGCGTAACAAATGTGCGTAGGGCTCCGTAAAGCATCCCCTGCACGGGCCGTTGTAACCTTCAGGACGACCCAACAGTGTTCGTTTTTTTTTCTTTTTCTTATTTGTATATAACCCTCATCACATGTTCACCAACCATCTGAAGTAGCAAGCCCAGCATTATGCAGGGCTGACCTCTTCGGTCTCATTAAAGAATGTCTCTCTCTCTCTCTCTCTCTCTCTCTCTCTCTCTCTCTCCCTCTCTCTCTCTCTCTCTCTCTCTCTCTCTCTCTCTCTCTCTCTCTCTCTCTCTCTCTCTCTCTCTCCAACAGTGTTGACCGGCTGCAACCCTTAGAACACCTGACTGAAGTCACGATCAATGCATATTGCGCTTTCATGGATTTTGGAACGAAATGTGTTGAACATTAGCAATTTTGTTTTCTAGGAACCTCACGTACGGGTGCATGAAGGTAATCAGCTGGTATTCGTCCATTACAAAAATTGCTTATTTTGGCAAGCTGGCCATTTTGAAATTCTGACTCAACAACTACAACGCATAATGGTCACTTCATTAAGGTTACTTTAACTCTACTTACCACCGAATGATTCGCCCGTGACATAAAAGTCATTTTGCGAGTAATCGTGGAAAAGCTGAAAAAACTGCTGGAGGAACTCGACCATGTGAGGTTGTGAGGCCCGACGTCAGTGAGGTTCCGTGCGTAGCCTTCGTCCGAGTCGGTGAAGCTGAACCCGGCGCCCACAGGTTCGTCGACGTACAGCATTGAGAAGTGTGTGGCCCATAGGCTTCAGGGAACCATCGGTGGACAGTGTGTACGGTCCGTTCTCTACAATTAAGCCGACTAAAGATGATGATCCGGGACCTCCTTGGAGCCAGGCCAGCACTGGCGCCTTGTCCCGCCGCTTCTGTATTTGAAGTAATAACGACATTGTTATCTAACATGGGCGAAATGTAGAGACTAAAAACCAATGAAAGCAGGATGGAGAGCATTCTTGTTTTGGGAACCCAAGGTTACCCTGTGAATTCCTTTTTTTAAAGTATGAAAGTCTGAAATATTATTTAGCGAATGTCTAACAGTGCGTAAGCAACTCTACCCGTACAGCGGACTGTTTCAACACCTGTATTGCTCATACCTGAACTCTGTGCCAGCTTGCTATCACTTTAGACACTGTTTAAGCGATTCTCCGTGATCTCGGTGGCGGTGATCAAAAATACCTTGATGCTATTTGGCGCCGTCCAGTGAAGCCATTCCGGATTTATTTTATGCTCGACGTTGTTTGAACATATTTTCTAAAATGTGTATTCTAGCGGCTATGCCAAGAAAAAAACTTGATTTGTTTGTAAGAATTCTGAATCAAGCCACCTAAGTGTGAATTCTTCGCAAAATATAAAGAATTCTTGCGTTCAGTAGTCTGTAAAAGGTGAAAGGGTAAATATAACTCAGTAGAGTGGAAGCTTGGGCGCGTTCGTAATTCATTTTGGAAAAAAAACATCCCCCTCGCGAGGGGCACGATCAAGTGCAGAGCATTTCCGCGGGGGGCGCGCCTGCAAGTCGTATGGATTACGTATTGGTTGTTGTTGTAATTGTTGTCTTCCAGCGTAGACATTGTCGATGAAGTCGCTGGTGAAACGTGCCGTGAACCCCCTGCCGCGGCTATGACGCAACATGGAGCGGCTATGACGCAACGTGGCGCGGCTATGACGCAACACAATCCAACACAATCCACTTTAATCCAATCCAAACCAATCCAAGCCAAGCCAATCCAAGCCAATCCAATCGAATCAAATCGAATCAAATCCAATGCCCCTCGCGAGAGAGTGTTATAGCGCCAAAATCGCGCCACCACACGAACGCGTGATGTTGACGTCACGATCACGCCACAGATGTTAGCGACCTGAGCACGCGCGAACGACATATGTGGTTTAAGCGCGAACCCACCACGGCGAGAGAGCGCGATGGGAGCCCCCCCCCCCCCCCCCCCCACCTGTTCTTGCGCGCGAACCGACTGTTGATCAGCGCGAACCCAACGCGGCGAGAGAGGGTGTTGCGCACGTCCCCACCTGTTGTGCGCCCGAACCGAACGCGACGAGAGAGGGCGTTGCGAGCGGAGAGAAGGCGAGGAGAACGCGGGGGAGAGGGCGCACCTGTGGCCGACGGTTGAATGAGTCAAGGATATAAGGCGTGTTCGTAACCTTCCATTCTGTGTCGCTTTGTGGTTGCAGTGGTAGAGTACCATGTACCTTGCGTTCCGCCCGCCAGAGTCGTTGGTTCGAAACCTGGCGCCGGTAAGTATTATTTTTTTATATAGTGTAGGGGGAGCGATGCGGACTACGGACGCCAACGCGGGTGACATCGTGAGTTACTGAAATGCTCTGCATTTAAAACTGGCGCACGATTCTCGGCTGCTTATTAGCTGAGCCGCCGCCGCTGCCGCCGCTTTCACAACCGCCGATGCTCAGTTGAGCAGAACTGACTGAATACGGGGTCTTGTGCGCAGCACTGAAAGCGGACTTTCCTGTCGAACTGGAACCCGCGGCATCCGGCAATCAGACGCGCAACTCTTGTGCTACGCGATATACGCCTCGAGCGTCGCGATCGCTGCGCCGCCTGCCGCCGCTTCTCCGCGGCGTTGACGGGATGTGCGCTGCGTGGCTGATAGGGGTTCGTGCAGTGTTTTGGTTCTGTTTCGCTTCTTTTCGCCTTTACGCGCCATAAAAAACTTGTTATGGGGACGTCTATAAGCAAAGAGTACGTTTAGGTCACTTTAAAAGCAGCTTCGTCTTCGTAGAGCACGCGATCGCCTGCAAGAGCTACCCGGGGACGCGGTTCTGCGCGCATCGTCGCCACTCTTCCGGGCGTCGGCGATGGTAGCAGCATATCACCCCTGTCACCTCCAAATACGTCAGGCACAAATGAATTCTATATACTGTTGCTTCGTTTAGACCTGATACTGGAACAGTGAGAGGTTGGCTTCATTTTGCAGCGTGGACAACGAATGCGGCTTTGTTTCGAATATATACGTCGCAGAAAAACATGTTTCGGGGATTTGATTATAGCCAATCCCGGACAATAACTTACGCATTTTATAAGAATATAAGCCATGGCAAAATGTTAAGTATATTTCAAGCCTGTACGTCGTTAAATATGTGCCCACACATGCCTTATAGCAAGAACCAAGGCAATCTAATCTGATACCACCGAAAAATACATGCTGTGCAAGTGCGGAAGAAAAATAATAGCTCGAACGGAAATGAAAAAAATTACCCCACCTTCCCGCGAGGGGAACCCTGTGGAGATGTGACGCATCTTGGGGGTTCACTTGGTGTTGGTGTCTCCGTTGGGTTGATTCTCTAATTGCGTGAAACGTGTGAGGAACGCGTATGATATATTCTTTATTCAACACGCGGCGTAACGTTAACGATGACGGCCTTGTGGTCGCTGAAGTGTACGGGTAGTGGATGGTGAAGTAACGGGACCACCGTGAAATTTGCAGCGAAGATCAAGTCTATGCACGTGCTCCGCATCGTTGTTCGGGCACTAGTCGTCATGCACTCCAGCGAGTACTTGACCGCCATGTGACGTTCACGCCGCTTCGCAGCCTTGTCTTCAGTGGTGCTAGCATTCCTGTTATCACAGTGATCGGTGCTTGTTACGGTTGCGCGGGCGATAGCATAATTGTTAGGCTCCATTCAACGCATCGATGGAAATCGGAACTCCGGTGCTGGAACGACCGCGGCTATGACGCAACGTGGCGCGGCTATGACGCAACACAATCCAACACAATCCACTTTAATCCAATCCAAATTCAATCCAAGCCAAGCCAAGCCAATTCAATCGAATCCAATCCAATGCCCCTCGCGAGAGAGCGTTCGCTATCGGAGAGGAGAGGGGGTGAGCGGCGGAGAGCTCAGCTCGCGCGGCGAGGAGAATGGGGGAGGGGTGCGGTTGACACTAAGGGCCTCACTCTGAGGCGGCCGCTTTCTCCACTACCGAATTATTCTAGTTCACTGTAGTTGCCATGCCGCTTTGAAAGACACTAAGAAGAGAGCAGAGAGAGGGAAGAGAGCGTCGTGAAAGGAAGAAACTTGGATCGAGCGGGTGAGGAACGCGGTTGTTCTGTCATCGCCGTGGGGTTGCGTCTTAGTGTTTTCGCATTTGTCGGCGGCTTGGCGGGAGCTTCAAATTCACGGTCCGCCAGCCACTTGAACCCTGAACGACGAATTATCGCGGTTGGTGCGTTGGTGTACTGCTGCCGCGTGGGGCTGTCGAAGGTTAACTCCGGCTCACGAGTACCAGTCCTGCTTGCTTGCGTCTGTTCAGCAAGTAGTCTCGCCTGCATGCGGGCCTTTGCACATTGCAAGCAGCGCCAAACGGGGGTTAAAGGAGACATGAGGAGGAAACACAAGCTTGGTTCACTCTTGGTTCACTCAAAAGACCGACACCACTTTTAACGTGAACTTCGCTTTAGTAAGCTACATAGTAAGGAAAAAAGGGAATGCCCGTGCGACCGACTAGCTCATTTCCCGCAACAGAACAATGATCTCATACCAGCCAGGTCTGCGACTGGCCGAGGCCGGCAAACGCAAACTCAAATTAGGCAGAGCGTATAAGCTTTCCGAACGAGCTATTTGCGCTTAAATTTAGGGCACATTCTTTTTAAAGCCGTAAGAATGGTGGAACAAACAGTGGAGGTTACGAAAGCACACTGTAAACATAGAAGTACCGGTGCGTACTGCTGCTGGTACTGCACGCACTATGCTTGGTGTAGCTGCACAGGACTGCGGGGCTTTGGGGTTTTCTCAGACGACACTGGCTGATTGACGCAAGCAAGGGTGCCCACGGGACCATATTTGACAAGCGAGCACAACGTTCACAAAACGTTTACTTTCCTCCATGAACAAAACCAAGACAGGTTTAAGTACTGTTAAAAACCAAAGGCAGAAACCGGCTTGCCACGCTATGGTGGTTCCATCCAGGTTCACTAACGGTAAACAAGTCTTCCCAATCGGCTGCAGAGCGGTCAGTTCCCGTGATGTCATTGCAGACCACGAAAATGCATGATTTAGCGGGAAAACCAATATTTTACCTTCAAGTATTAATTTCTCAGAGAATGAAAGCAATCGTTTGCATTCGAACAAGTGCAGGGAGCAGATAAATACGAAATCTTTCGAATACCTCAAACTTGTATTTTGTCTTCATGGCTCCTTTAAGAATAAAGGTCGAGACGAGGCGGCAAAGCGGTGTAAAATACCGAAAATACGCGAATTTATCCACGCCAGGGCCCGCCGTATGAAGCGGACCACGCGCACCGGACCGTTATAACATCTGGGGTTTTATTGTATTGTTTCTATAGGGAGTTTACCGGGACCGCGGTGATCCGTCGTAAGAAGCGGGTCATCGTAAGTCCGGGGGACGTACCAGCGGGGTTCCACTGTAATAGATATCAAATACCCTGCTTGCTGCTGGCAAAGCCAGCCGAAAGCGCGCCTTCGGTACCCTGACTTCACGCCGTCAAGAAAAAGAAAACGGAAGTCTGGAATTCCTAAAAATGTAGCGAAACCTAGCAGGTTACAACAGGTTCTCTCAACGTCTAAAAACCTTTGTCACATAACGGACTTTATTCCTAATTCAGGCTCTGGGAGTGACTATAATATGTCTATAGGAACCTCTTTGAACGTGCCTCAGTGCCTTCTTGGGAAACGGCGGGCGATATTAGTAATTATATCAATTTCAACAGCTGTCACGCTGTTACGAGATAAACTGAAGAGCGTTTTTGCGACGCGAAGAGTCACTGCTATAGCGTTCGCCTACGCATTGGGATGACATCTCTCACGTTATTCCACAGTAGCCATTCGTTAGCAGTCTCATCGTCTCAAAATAACGTCATTTTCTATTGAAGCCCCAAGAGTTTCAGTTGTAAGCCAAGAACGATTTTTCAATGTTCGGTTTATTTGGTCAGCGGCCGCCAATCGCTCAAATAAGACTTAAAGCGTTGCAAGTTGAGTGCGGGAAAGGAGTTGGTGAGGAGCCGCTATTTTGTCTGTTTTCGTCCTCATATAGCCATATGTGAATGAAAAAAAAAAATTCAAATTATGAGGATGAACGCGCCAAGGCGCTATGAGGCACGCCGTAGTGCAGGGTCCCGAACTAATCCTGACCACCGGGGGTTCCCTAACGTGCTTCAACTTATCTTAATGAAGTTAGCGTTAAAATGGGCCAGAGTCGTATTGTTAAATAAATTAATTAAACTAAAATTAATCATTCTCGCTACGATGGTTGGTATCTACGTGTCACGTCGAAAGAGAAGCCTGAGTGCAGGCGCTCGGTGTATTATGAATAGCGTTAAAAGTTCCAGCAATATCAAATTCTAGGCTACATTGATAACAGAGCCACAAAGAAAACACATTCGAGGAGGCGTGTACCTTTGCAGGCCGCGGAGGTGTTGGCTCCCCAGAGTCCCGTCGACAGTCCGTGGGCGCACTTCTTGCACGAGACTTGGCCGGTTCCGTCCTGGTAAGATTCGTGGTCACAATGCATGCATGGCTCTATCCCGGACGCCGACCAAGTTCCGGGCTTGCAGAGAGCTGATCAGGAAAGAACGGTGGTTCTTCAGAAAGCTTGACTCATCCGCTGCCTATTTTTGTGCGGTGAGGCGTAACGAACCACATCAACCCCCTGAACAAGCATGATGCGTCCGAACGACCGCTGATAAAGTGCCCAAACGTCTCTTTCTTCACACCCTAAAACATTACTTTAATTAAACAAGCACGGTCGCTATGTATACTTTACACTCGAACAAATCTTAAAAGACTGTCCTCACCTCTGCACTCAGACTCGGAGCTCGCCTTTTCAGCCAGCGTCGTCTTGTTGGCGGGGCACCGAGTGCACGATTCAGCCGCCTCTTTGTCGGAGTAGGTCCCCACAGGGCAAGGTAGGCAGCTCGTCTCGTTGTTGTAAAACGTTCCCACAGGACAGTTCACTGAGAAAAAATACATCAGGAAGTGAGCAGTTGAATGTCCCGGGTGCCTTAACTAGCCTCCATAAGTCGTTTTCTGCCGTAAATTTTATCGTGGATGCTCGAAACAGTGTTTGGGATACCATTATCTACGTATGAGTTCTAAGAGAAATTTTGCGACCTCTCTGTTTTCCTCGTGCACGAAGTAAAATCAAATGCACGCCATTGTTGTTCATTGCGTAACGCATTTGTGACGCCATGTGCCGCGATAGCCTTTTGTTGCGGCTGGCAGCTAGTAACTGGAGGTTGCCATTTTATTTAGCTGGGTTAAATGTCGAGGTTTAGTACTTCACGAACACAGCGCATATTACACCGTTGCCTGTTGTACAGGATACGTTGGTCTTTTGTCATGCTTCATCATCGTCGGTTGGGAGGTTTTGGTGGGAAGTGCTCGCGTTGCCCGGTTAGTGTTCTCTCGGTGCTTGCAAAGGGCGATCATCAACGCCAGCACTGCTCCGCTACACAGCAAGCACGCCTGCGCTGCGATGGTGAAAGCAGGAAAACAGCTACAAGCGATGTAATCTAATAATGCGTTGGCTGATAATTACAATGGTAATTTACTATAATTTGTACGCGGGGGAGCAAGCTGCAAGATAAGCAGACGCTGAATAATGGCATTATGTATGTTAATCTTCTTGAATTTAATGAGGAACGTTAAAAATACATTTCTGGGCTCGTACAGCTTCGGTGGTCAGGGATGTGTTAATGGCTATTTCAGTGCTCGCGTCACAAATAGCAATATCTTGATTCTAACTAACTGGCTAGGCATAAAATGTTAACATTTGTGCATTGCAAAGGACTATGCAGAGACACGTAGCAATGAAAAGTACCCGTGTACCTTTGCAGTTGTGTCGTTTCATGTTGTCTTAATCGTACTACGTTTCATAAAATTCGTTCAAAGTTGAAAAAAGCTACCATTCTGTTGACCGCGAAATTAATTCAAATCGGCCATAATATATCACTACGCGCATGCGCCGCGAGGCGAAATGTGTATGACAACCTAGCTTTAAAAACAGGAATTTTATCCGCTCGTGAAGCCATCACAAACAGCATCATTTTGTGTCGGACATTCATAGATTATCTTCATGCTATAGGCGGCATACTTAACGTTACTAAATAATTGTGAAGCCTGTTCACTCCCCACAAATACGGAAACGGGCTTCGAATCGCCCTCGCCACCCCCCATTTCGAGACAGGCGAACGCGCAATACATTCCCGATTTAAATAAAATAACCCGGTATCCGATGCCGTCAAACACAACTGAAGTGTTAGGGTATAATTTTACAAAACTATTTTTTACAAAAATCTTATAGCAAAATAAAACCAGACATGACCTGCGACAAATACAGGTATGCGTTGAAATTTACCACAGAGTCGTTCGTTGGAGACTTGTCCCCTTTCGCAGACCGACTTGATAGAGTGGGTTGTTTCGACGAAGGAGGCCTCGGGAAGTACTTCGGCCACGGTTTTGTTCAAGGCTTCAGTCACGGTTTCTTCGAGAGTACTCGTGAGTGCCGTCGTCTCAGCCAAGCTTGGATGCACGAGACTCGTGTTCTTGCAGTGCTAAACGGGAAATCAGTAGTGGGTAACCAGCTCACACTAAGTCCAGAATGGAGCGCATCAAGGCGATCCCTGATTTCTGATAGTATCCAGTTCCTCTTTTTTTCCCCAGTTGCTTCTATTGGTAAACCACACCTCTCGCCGCTTTTTGTTGCAAAGGAAGCACCCTTTACAAATTAAGCTCCCTTACTAACAAGAAGATTCAACGGTGCGCCCGGTGATCGCGGAATTGAAACACTTGTACCTATATAGAGCAGACATAGAACCACTAGTACCTCTTTTCTGACTTGTAAAACACGCTCAAAACAGTTACTGAGCACCTCTAGCTTAGCGTCGCGGGACATCCCATAAATCACAAATGTTTTGATCCTTTCCTCGGCAATGCCCAACAGCAGATAGAAAGACAAATGAAGGGAAATTCAGACCAGCAAATTTCCATCTGAACAGTACCGAGCGAAGTACATAATGCATGCCTGACGGTGCCATACCACGTGACATGTTAGAACTAGTGGAAAAAGCTACAACGTAAATAGAAAGCCCACCTCGCAGCTTTCAATTAGTTGAGTCGCGTCGAAGCCGGCGTCCAAAGGAATCTTGAAGGATATGCTCAATTCGAACTCGTCGTCAGGCGCACCCGGCTGTCTTTCGACGCGCCCCGGCCACCCGACCTCTCTGCGGTGCACCCTCGGCGTGTTGTTCAGCGGCGTCTTCGGCTTGCAGTCGATGGCCACGTTGTCGACTGCGCAGCCACCGCTAGCTTCGCACACCTTTCTTCCGATTGTTTTTTGAAGCTCCTCGAAGAATTTTTTCTTTAACGCTTCTTTTCGTTCCTCGCTTATGTGACAAGATTTCGTAGCGTACGTGACGTTGACTGTGATGCTTGTGCTTGCGCTTTTTGATGATCCTGAAAGAAAAATGCGTTCCCATGACACCTTGAAGTTGTTGCATACTTCTTATGTGAATGAAGCGCGTTTAATCTGGCTACAAACCGAAGTCATGTCTTCTCACCAGCCACTAATGACAAGCCTGAAGTCTACGTGCCATAGTGCTTCTAATAGCAGGAGCCTAATGTACTCCTAAATTTAAAAGAAACAAAACTTAGACTATATGTGGGTTCATTTCTAATTTAAATAGCCTGCACATGTATACAGAAGCCGGCTAGCGATAAATGAGCTCAGCACATAAAATTGCGACGCCAAGCAATACCTTCTACTTAGAACTCCAGAGTTAAAAACGTGTCACCAAGTGTTGGATTATGTCTTAGAATGGCCCTGGTCTGTGCTGATTCCTACATGGGAATCAGCTTGCATGTAAAAGAGAAAGATACACGACACCCCACTGACTAACAAATGAAATTTTTCTGAAGGAAACAGACGTAAAAATACAAAAAATACAACATTTACAAGGTTTGTTCCGGCCGGTCAGTGCCACTGTGTAGCCTACATGCACGAAACCGCGTTTATCGGAAGGAAGACGAGCAAGATCGGACGAGAATTATACTTGGATACAACTCAAGAAAAATGCGGCTTTTCCTCACAAAGGACCCCCATCCAGCCAATGGTGTCACCGTATCAACGTGACGTCATGGTAGACCGCCTCCACGCCGCGATCACGGAAGAAATCACAGAGCATGTTCTTCCGCGCTTACGGACTTCTACCAAAATGGCCGCCTCCTCTGTTCGCGTCAATCCTCGGCGTCGTGGGGCTCTGAGAATGATTTTTAGTGCCGTTCAGTCGTATTCCTACTTTGCGTGTTGTGTGCGGTGTTCTTAACATGCTCGGTAACGACAATCGCTATGGTGTTTTTTCTCCTGCTTTGTGAGCGACCGGCGTTGGCGGGAAATAGCCGCCGCTGCAAGTACTGGATTCTGTGTACGTTGTGTGATACAAAGCGGTCGTCGTCATCCTGTGCGGGCGTTTCGTCTTGAGCGTGAAGTGCTTCTCGTTCTACCGTTTAGTCCCTCCTGTGTCTGTGCTACCCACGTTATCGCACCAGTGACTGCGACAGGGGGCGATAGCTCCTCATTAATTTCTCGTAGATTACGCCAGTCGTAAATATTACTGTTGTGCATAGGCGACGTTAACGCCATGGAGGGTTGTGCACGGGGCCACTATTATCTCTATGCAGGGGGCGAAACGTAAACAGCGCGACGTCGCGCGCTGAATTTCCTTAGAGCATATGTCGAGCCGTGTGTCCCAAGTCCATGCCGGGCGCAAGCATATTCACCCAAATTGTGATCAAGTCGCCAAATACAAGAAGCTGAATTTTCGCGTTTGTTGAACTTGAATGCGTACGAGCTGTAGCTCAGCTGCGTGATGTGATTTAGTATGCCACCTTTTCTATTTTGATTCTCGGTTACGCTGAGATTCCATTGTTAAATGTGTTATTTGCAGCTGGTATGTTATGGTCACCTCTTTTTTGTTGGAGCGCTTGTAGTTGTTTTGCACAAAGACCTTTGTCAGTTAAATAAGAATAGGGATCTGCGTTGAGTTTGCATTGTCTATCATAATAAAGATTCCACATGAGTATTAGCACTGAAAGTTCAATTTCATTGTCTCGCTTAGGCTTCGCGAATGAGCTGTGCTTCGCGATAGTGAAATTTTATGCGCTAGGTTTCACCGGTATGACCAGCTGCAACAATGCATGTGAAGACACGAAACGCAGCACTGAAATCAAATAAACCCCCTTTCAGCTTCTCCTACACATGCGCATGCATATTATTCACCAAATCAAATTCTTGCAACAGAGATGTGCATTATTGAAGCTATATAGGCACTGCTCGCCTTGTGTTTATATCACTTAAGTAAGAAGCAGCTGCTGTAATGGTCATCTGCATGCATATGCTGTAAATTCGAAATAGAGCATTCAGGGTGGAAAACATGTCAGCATTTCACCCATTCTCCCTGTCGCATCACAAGTGGCTGCTGGAGCGAGAAGCTTGCTGCTCGAGCAGTGCTCAACATAGTGGATGCCAAGTCGAAAAGTAAGCTGCTGCTTGCTGCAGCGCCGTTCACAACGCAACACGTGCAATGTGTACGCATATATTAGGAGTGTAAATCACATTGACAGCACATCAATTGATGCCAAATTCATAACACGAACAACGAAGTATGTTTGAAGGGTTACTTAGTGATCTATACCATGAAAAGGTATCTGCACTGGTTGATGTATGACATGTCGGTTGAGTGGATGCATGGAAACACACATATAGTACATATCGCTCCGCTTAAACTGGTCAATGCATATCATACTTTTCTTGTTATGCAAGAGCCAGAATAGGATCATATGCTCTGGAAGAAATTTATTAACTTGCCAAAAATGCACTACATGAAATTATTCCCATATATGGGAGGATCGATTGTAGCCAACCTTGTTTCCCCTTCCCAAAGATTTTGGGATTGTTTTTAACGTTGTGCTTCTGCATTTTACCCAGTGCAGCAGACAACCGATAAAGCCTACTCATCCTAATTCCTGCGTAAAACAACAGCTAGCCAAATAGAAGCTAGATAGAATCAAATTAGAAATAAAACACCGATGCAACTTTTCTTGTCCTCACTGCTGTATCCTAAGTAAGGTGAATTATGCAGAGCAAAAGAAACCAGCAATAAGACACTGAAGCAGATTTATTTGTTCTTAACGCTCTATCAGAAGACAACTTGGCTCAGCCAACCACACGGGCACACAATGTTTAGTTACATGCTTTCATGTAGGCATTTTATTTGCAACTATTTCTGCATCCCATACGTGCATAAGTGTTCAAACAATGTTAAAAACTTGCAGTGAAAACTCGACCTAGTGTCTTGTCCTGTAGGTGAAACTTGCCTTTATCACCATTTATATAGTGTCGCACAAGTATAGTATCGCATAGTATAGTATCGTATATAGTATCGCACAAGTTCTTCATAGGTCAAGTTGTGGTCCGACATGGAGCCCCTGAAGTTCTAATCACGGACCGCGGAACGGCCTTTACTGCCGAGCTGATACAAGCAATCTTACGCTACAGCAGCACAGATCACCGAAGAACGACGGCCTACCACCCCCAAACGAACGGACAAACGGAACGTTTGAACAAGACGACTGCGGATATGCTATCCATGTACGTCGATGTTGAACATAAGACCTGGGGCGAAGTGCTCGCATATGTCACGTTTGCGTACAACACGGCTATCCAAGAAACTACGAAGATGACACAATTCGAGCTTGTCTACGGAAGGCGGCCGACTACGATGCTTGACGCCATGCTTCCGCACGTACAAGACGACTACCTCAACTCCGACGTCCAAGAATACCTTCAGCGGGCGGAGGAGGCCCGCCAGCTGGCTCGACTTTGTACAACGTACCAGCAGCTGGTGGATGCCGGCCGCTACAACCTCCGACGCCGAGACGCCGAGTACCACCCAAGGGATCGTGTGTGAGTTTAGACTCCCATCCGACGACGCGGACTCAGTGAGAAGCTTCTGCGACGGTATTTCGGACCCTGCCGGATTCTACGACATGTTGGCCAACTTACTTACGAAGTGATCCCCGATGGTGATTCCGGCACATCACGACGACGCACGCGACCCGAAGTCGTCTATATGGTTCGCTTCAAACCTTACTGGGCAAGATGACGAACTTTTTTGTTGTTGTTTGTTCGGACTGTGGTTTTATTTTAGCATGGGGTCACTGCACTCTCAGAGGGGGAGTAGTGCCGCAAACTAGGCATTGGGTTTGTTTGTTTATGTTTTGTTTTTAGTGCCCGGTCGCGCTCGGCTGCGTTATCTGCGTCCCAAGCAAAGCGCGTGTTCCTTTCTTCATTTTAATGTCGCACGGGTTATCTCATTCTGATACGGAGAACGTTTCGTCCTAACGTCACTAGCCTCGAATAATCTTCTTCGAGCTACAATGTTCTAGATGTAAATCGACGGTTCGAGAAACACTCGCGCCGAAAGATACAAGCCTGCAGAGCAGACGCCGCGGTATTCCGATCATCGACACTCGCTTGCGTACGTCACTTTGCTGGCTGCTGCTTCGCCGCCTGTGTATTCTTTGAGTTGTTTGGGGAGCACAAGTTCGCTCCAATAAACTTGTTTTCCTTGAAGACAACTGCATCGGGCTCATACCTGAAACCGATGTCATTCAGCAGCCGGCGCACAGTCCATGGCTTTAGAGGATTAACATCGCCGCTAGCGTTGACATCCGCAGCAGTTGCCTTCACTGTCGGTTTCCATTGCGAGGAAAAAGTCGATGCACGGATGACCGCAATCCGCACTTCTTGAAGTCGTCGTACACTTCTGTGCGTCGTCTCTTTCCACCGCTTCGCGGGCACTTTCGGGAGGGCGTCGCAAGATTGCCATCGTTATTTTTCATCTCCTTCGTCCCGTCCATCACCAAACTCACGCTGGTTCCAAGAAGATCACTCATTGTCGCGACCGTTTCTTCAACGCTGCGCCCTGGGTGTTGATGCCGTAAGCGAACGTACGCGTTCCGGACCATCTACCGACCACAGCTGCAGATGACACGGCCGCTTTTGTTTTTCTTGTACCATCGGCGTGGCGTGGCGTGGCGTGGCGTGGCGTGGCGTGGATGTTGTTGTTGTTGTTGAAAACGTTTATTAGGAAAAGAGGGGAGAGGAGTTGGGTTAAAAAGTGGAGCACTGGGTGGCCATCTTATTCCGGTAGGCCGCGGGCTGTGGCTGCAGTCTTCGCCCGGAGAATCAGGGCTTCCTGTTCTTCGAGCTGGCTGCGGCGGAGCGCGCGCTCTCAATGTTCAGGAGAGGGGGAGAGAGGAGTGGGGAGGGGGGGATTAGACGGACATGTCCAAACTAGGTGGGTGGTGGTGTTGGGAGAGTTGCAGTATGGACAGTTGAGTGGGTAGAGGGTGGGGGAGACATAGTGAAGGCGAGTGTGATTGTGGTACGTCTGTGTTTGTAGGCGGCGTCATATGCGGGCGTCGGCGGTTGTGAGGGAGCTGTGTGTGTGTGGGGGGGGGGGGGATAGAGTAGTCGGGAATTCCGGTAGTGGGCTAAGATTGCTAAGATGTCGGAGAATGTTGGGGACAGGGGGTGGAGGGTTAGGTCTTCGTGGGCCGGTACGTCGTTGGTCTCTTCTGGGAATGCCCGGTAAGTGAGTTCGCGGGCGGTGGCGTGTGCCACCTCGTTCCCAGGAAGAGATGTGTGGCCAGGGATCCACACTATACGGGTCGTTGGGAGCGATGATCGGCGTGCTAGAATTTTGGAGCTGATGCGAGTGATGCGTCCCGTGGCGTAGCGGCGGCAAGCGGACTGGGCGTCGGTCAGCACTGTGATGTTCGATGAAGCTGCATTGGTGATGGCCAAAGCGATTGCAGCCTCGTCTGCGGTATCGATGGATGTGGTCGGTACTGTGGCAGAGGCTGTGATGGTGTTGCTTGAGTGGATTACTGCTGTGGCATGGGCCGGGTATGTGCGGTATGGGGCTGCGTCAGTGTAGTAGGTATCGGGGTCGGCGCCGTACTTCTTGAGGAGTAGGCGTGCGCGATGTTGGCGGCGACCTACGTTGTAGACGGGGTGCATATGTTTGGGTAGAGGAAGAACCTGAATGGCATCTCGGGCTGGTGAAGAAAGGCTGCAGAAGGTTTCGGGGGTTGGAGCTGTAGGGTGGCCCAGGCGTTTCAGGAGGTGTCGTCCAGTAGCAGTGATTTGAAGCCGTTGAAGCTGGCTGGTAGTGTGGGCTTCAGTCAGTTCCGATAGGGTATTGTGGAGCCCAAGCTGGAGGAGAAGATCTGTGGATGTGTAGGCCGGTAGGCCTAGCGCTGATTTGTATGCTTCGCGTATGAGGATGTCAATCTGCTGATTCTTGTTGTTTCAATGCCAGATAAGGTGCTCCGTAAGCAATGCGGCTTGTGAGCATGGCTTGAAGTATGCGACACGTGTCTGCCTCTTTGAGGCCGTGGCTGTGGGAGCATACCCGTTGTATTAGGTGCGTGAGTTGAGCCACCGTTTTCTGCAGGCGTGGGAGGAATGCTGCCCCCGATCCATCGTGGTGATATTGCACTCCGAGGATGCGTAGTGTGGGTACTTTAGGGACTGGTTGGCCATCGATTGATATTTCGGGGTCTGGTGTTGGTTGTAGGTGGTGGCCCCACGTTATACTTCGGAGTATTAGGACGGCCGACTTGGCTGGTGCGCAGTGATTGGGGGGTTTAACGCGCCGACGCAACGCAGGCGATGAGGCGCGCCGTAGTGGAGGGCTCCGGATTAATTTTGACCACCTGGGGATCTTTAACGTGCGCCGAAATCTCGTACACACGGGCGTTTTTGCTTTTAGCCTCCATCAGAAAAGCGGCCGCCGCGGCCGGGAATCGAACCCGCGACACGTCTGTCCGATGTCCAAGTTCACCGCACACGCGGCACACTTGCACCGATCGGCGGAAAGGGCGGCAGCGAATTAACACACTGCCCACTTTCACGTAAAACGGGACGAATTTCGTTCGGAAAGTGAGGAGTGCTGACCTTGTTTTTCCCATTATGCGGGCGTGAAGAAAAGTTGGTCCGTTTCTCTGAAGGTACTCCATGAGGTTGTCCTCGGTGATGTCTGGGTCGAGGCCGCGAATTGCCCCGCAGCTGGAGCCAGGGGGTGGCTTCATATAGGTGGAGAACTCAAGTAGGCGGTTGGCGTGTTGCAAGCTTTCGATTTCGCTGAGCATGGTGGCGAGGTGCGGGTCGGCTGTGCTGACGACGAGCACGTTCTGAACGGGTTGGAGCAGAATAGTCACTTTTCGGACGAATTCAGGGAGTAGGAGGTTGCACGTGTCTGCAATGGCCGCGGTAAGTAATTGGGTCGTCAGGGAAGCTGCATGGAGTCCTTCTCTGGGCCGGTAGACGATCGTGTAGTTGTTTTGGGGTAAGCGGGGAGGCGGTTCTTTAGTGGCGGAGTGAGGTGCCGATGAGGTGCTCAGTCGAGAACTATAACGCACACTCAGACACGGCTTCTTCGGGCTCCAAACCGGAAAAGGGAACAGGCAATGCATAAAACCAGTACCAAGCGGTTGAGGGAAAACCCGGAAGAGCAGAAATTTACTATCAGCAATAAAATTGAAACTCACTACTCCGGCTGACGAATAAGTTCTTTCACGCGTTGCATTATATTGGCAAATAAAAAAATTTTTAGCTAACGTTTTTATTCGGCTCAAAATGCAGGCGTCCTAAGAACTACTTTTCGGCGACTCACTGAGAAAAGCTTGGCTCTGAGCGCTGCCTGCAGGTGCAAGGCGGTCGGCCGCGACGTCACGTTGATAGAGCGACACCATTGGCTGGAAGGGGGGACTGGAAGGGGGGATTGGGCGACGCCCCTATATTCTTGACTTGTATCCGAGTGTATACTAGAAGCTTTGGCGAGCAACGAAGCCGGAGGTAACTGCGGCATGGGGCCGTCTGTGGCCCTGTCACTAATCAAAAAAGAGTTTCTGCTAATCTCCGCTAATCGTATCCATGACAGGCCGAAACAAATTTTGTATTTGTTGTATTTTTGTATGCCTATATGTCTGCGTTCCCTTCAGCAAAATTTCAGTTGTTGCTCAGTTGTGTCTCGTGCCTCTCCCTTCGTGTTCGTTTGCATTCAAGCTGATTCCCATGGAAGATAACTGTGGTAACGCTTATTTCTAACTCAGTGGTGTTATGTCTCCGACTGAGGCGTCGTTAAGTAGTCATAGAATCGATTCAATAGAAGCCAGTCTTATATCGTTGTAAGTGCGATGTGATTGAATGTACTAGGAGAGAGCTGCGGCGTAGTTGCTGACCATTCAGGCTCAAAAAAAGGGTTACAGTTGCGAATTAAGTGGTACTAATCTTTCGTTGAATTAAATTATACTGAAGAACGCACATTTTTAGTACGGAATCAATTTGTGCTCGTAGAAACGCTTAAGTGGCCGAACAATGCTATTCAGGCGGGCACACTTCCAAGTTAGATGGAGCTGGCGTTGTGTGGGGGTGTAAATCAAGGAGGTTGTAAGAACTTCTGGAGTGGAGACAGCTCTCGAGAACTGACGCCGACGGCCGCCATCTTGCCTTGGGCAAAAAGCTCACTCCGTCGCAACAGCCGCACCGCATCGGTCGCGTTCTGCCGGCTCCCTGCTGAAAGTCTTGCGGTGTTACACGCTCGCATGAGTGCATTTATGGCTTAGTTTGTCGTGAATATTCTTCGGACCCTACAAAGCTGTAGAAATCAGAAATGCTGTGCTCGTGCGTCGCATTCGGCTGCGCTAATCGCACGAAGACGCCGGGGATAACCTTGGGCTTAGTTCGTTTTGTGTTTAACGAGTACTACAGCGTTATACGTGTACACTTTCCCACTACTTGTGCAGTATGGTGCCGATCCACATACCTGTTTACGCAATTGTTCACGCAGATATGCAAATGTTTTCACTCGTAGTTGCGGTGGTCAGTAGTCGCATGATTGCGTGAGATCACGCGTTTGCTTATTACTATTAAACAAACATGTGACATACTATTAAACAATGGCAGTAGTGCGGAAGCAGAAATTGCAGCACACATGATGTGTCCCGCAATTTCTTCTTGCGCACTAATTTATATGCAGAGTGTTTGCTCAGATAAATACAGGGTGATCAAAATTAAGTCAACGGGTGTTTTTTTTTTAAATAAGGCGCGTAGATTTACGGGAAGACCACCTCTACAGTGAAGTTGTGCGCCCTGGGGGACATAACATTAAGTGCTTTTATATTGATGCCGGTGGCTTAATTAACTAACTTGTTTAATTTTTATTGGCTGCAGTAAGCAGGCACGTTTGTATTGAAAAGGTAGACGCAATCGTGTTTCTGCGCAGTTTCATTCGCAGAATTCTTCTACCGCATCCGAACTGCGAAGTTTAATTGCCCTTCGCATGATTACGCATGCTAGACCACGATGACCGGCGCAAAGGTCCGCGCCTTTGTTCTGTGTTTCGATAGCGATTCCGAGTGCTGCAGATTGCGATAACACCAGCCAAGACGGAAAGGGTGCCAGTTATCACTTTTGTCTATGCCTCCACCCCGTAGTCAACCTAAAAACCATTCACGGCAGGCACGCGACAAAAGTGTGTGGGATGGGCAGGTGGGGCTTTCTGCCGGTCCTCACTGTCTTGCATACGTGATTGATTGTGGGGTTTAACGCACCGACGCAACGCAGGCGATGAGGCGCGCCGTAGTGGAGGGCTCCGGATTAATTTTGACCACCTGGGGATCTTTATCGTGCGCCGAAATCTCGTACACACGGACGTTTTTGCTTTTCGCCTCCATCAGAAAAGCGGCCGCCGCGGCCGGGAATCGAACCCCGCGACCTCGTGCTCAGCAGCGCAACGCCTTAGCCACTGAGCCACCGCGGCGGGTGTCTTGCATACGTAATCATGCGAACGGCAATTAAACTTCGCAGTTCAATATCTCGGAGCACAGATGCCCTTGAAGATTTCTGCTAAATGATACTGCGCAGAAACACAATTGCACCTAAATTTGCAATACAAACATGCCTGTTTACTGCACCCATTAAAAGATAATTAATGAATATTAGTTAATTAGGCCACCGACATCAATAGTTACCACCTCCTTTGTTTTTTCCTGGGTGCATAACATCACTGTAGAGGTGATTTTTACGGACATTTAAGCGTGTAGTTACAGTAAAACCTGTCGACTTAAAATTGACCAGCCTGTGTAGTAACGACATAAACCAACGCAGTGCCGTAGAATATTTGATTTGCGCTCAGCCCGCCTTACGCGAGTACTCGCAGGATTTTGATTGAAGTTTAATTCTAAAGGCGAGGTTAGCCGAGCCGTTTCGCTTAGCTTTGTACAATTCATTGATGGAATGCTCTGCCGCGTTCTTCGTCTCCGGGTTAATCAACAGCAGGCGCTACTCGCGTGCAAACGTACACGGTTAGCGAGGCTGTGAACGCCAACAGTAACCTCCTGCGCGCAGCTTTATTTTCAATAGCGGGTTGATCGCGTGCGAATGTGCGTGGTTAACGAAGTTGAGAATGTAATTAAGTAACCTCCTGAAAAAGAGAAAAAAAAAAACAGCGCGAGGGAGACACCAAACATGTGCATCAATCGCATAGACTGTGTACCCTGTATAAAGAAACAGCTGTGACCAGCTTAAGGGTACTACATATACATTTTGTAAAATACAAGGGAAAGCTAGAAATGGCAGCGATGAACGGAAACAGAATATTCTAAAGTGTGAGCCGCATAGTAACTCAGCATGCTACTTAAAATTTGGCCTTCTGCATGTGCCATCAATGGGGATATCGTATGAACCAAAAAACTTGCATGTTGCAGCACTGTTTAAAAACAAGTCGTCTCGATACACAGTTCCGACAAAGCTTGTTTGGGTGTGAGAGTTGCGCGATTAACATTAATGAATTCCGGAACTGCTGCTAGAAGAAGCAAGCGCCAACTAATCACGCTAGAACAGAGGGGTGCATCACTTTCCAGCGTGAAATGCGGGAATTAGTAGCAGTTTTCAGGCGGCACCTCTTGCCATGGTGTGCAACATGTAATTTTAATACTTAAGGGGCGGCCTTTAACCTTACAGACACCAAATAAACGTTTATTCAAATAAAAGATTGATTGATTATGACGTTTTAATGCACCGACGCAACGCAGACGATGAGGGTCGTCGTAGTGGAGGGCTCCGGATTAATTCTGACCACCTGGGAATCTTTAACGTGCGCCGAAATCTCGAACACACGGGCGTTTTTGCTTTTCGCCTCCATCAGAAAAGCGGCCGCGGCGGCCCAAAATCGAAACCGCGTCTTTGTGCTCAGCAGCACAACGCTTCAGTCACTGAGCCACCGCGGCGGATTTTATTGAAATCAAAGCAATAGTGGTGTTTCTAGCACAGAACTAGGCTCTTCACCACGGCTCTTCACCACTTAAAGAGATGCAAACGCTAATTCGCTGCTCGAATCACGTCAATAGTTTATGCGAAAGGCGAAATAAAGGCTTCCGTCAAATAACCTAATCGAACAATCCAACTTAGCTATCGGTATGTCCCATGTAAACCCAAAGGAATACGCAAGACACTAAGCGTCCCTACCAGCTAAGCGCCCTTTCTACCCACGGCAATATGGCCGTAGACCGGTTTCCCCGTCTTCACCTCCCCGCGTTGCCGGCTATGGGAGCCCTCCACTCCAGAAGTTTTATACAACCTCCTTGGTGTAAATGCAAGTCCTGGCCAGAATAATACAGTCGCAAGCTAACCGTTAGCAGTTAACAAGCTATTCGTGTGGACAAGAAAAAGAGGCATGATCCCGTGGCCCGAAGTAACCTTTTGGCTGCAAACATCGCGCCGCGCCTGCATGCCTGTTTACTTTTATTGACAAACCCGTTATAATCTAGGAAGTGATCCCAGAATAACTACACAGAACTGCTAACCCTTGTTTTTCGAGATCTGCGTCGGGAACATAGAACAAGGGCCGCGCTAAAGAGCCGCGCTCGCACCGACTTCAGCTGAAGCTGGTGGGTTGCAAAAAACAACGTGGCGCTTAGCCATCGGATGTATTTTTCTCTTTTTTCAAATTATAATACATTTTTAATCAGCCCTGCCTTATTGACAATCCATAAAACATCACAAACCTAAACACAATAAGAGAAATAGAGCAGTTAGTAACTTGAGCTTTGGTCTGGCGTGTCAACGAGTCTTCATCACGGCGGCAGAACATTTTGTTTTGCCATGGAATGTCATCACTTGACCCTCACCCTTTTGTCTGGTTGCTTTTAGGCTGTCTCGCAGCTCGCGTTGTTCATCAGCTGCTGTGCTTTACACTTCCTTTTAGAACGAAAGCTCTTCTACGCTACACAAATCAAGGGCATTCATCGCGCCGCACTGAGCTTCAGGCGCCGGCGCCTCGCCGCCGCGGCCCACGTGACTAGGTGAGGCTGAAACAAGTTTCTTCACTCCACGGGCGGAGGAAAGAAGAATACGGTTGCTTCGCTGAATGCGACTTGTCGCCAGGGGTTTACCCAGAATTTCGATTTTGAGGGGGGGTGTCGAAACGCTCCTGAGGGGGGGGGGGGGTGTATAAATCCCTGGGCAGGGTGCTTGTGGTATCGGGGGGTGTCGAAATCCTTCTGGGGGGAGGGTGTTAGAGGGGTTTGGGGGGTGTGTATAAATCCCTGCTTATCGCCCTGCGGCGGCTGGGCCCTGTGCGCGTGCGGTTCAGCGCAGGCGGTCCACGTGACTGGGCGGGGCTGATGATAGAGCCCTGACTGAGGGAGGCATGCTTTGACCAGCGCCCAGGTAAACGGCATTCTGTCTCGCCCCTGCCTTTATCCAAACAACTTCTTTTCCAGCCATTTCCCCGTCTAGCCCTCTATGTTTGGGAAGTTTTGCGTTAAGCCCGCTGATCACAACCCTGCTCCCCGATGAACATTAGTACACCTGTCGAAACATCAGCGCAAAGCCGAGGCTACTTATTAACATATTTTTGTTTTCAAACTTAATTTCTTGGGCCATCTTCGTCGCGGTTCCTTCAGCCTGAACACAGCAAGCTTACCTGCACAATCTGGCCACAGAAACCCGGGCTTCCTTGTATTTCTGGGAAAAGTGATCCATACTCCTCCCTTTTTCGTCTGTTTGCAGCGATAAAGGGGCGCCGGTGGGAACACGAAGTCGTAGCCATCATTGCAGTAGACCATGCAGTAGTCGCGCTCCGTCTCCGAGTTGCATGCGGCGTAGCCGTTCTTTGGGGGAGGGACGTACTTGCACGGGTACGCTGCAGCGAGGAGCAAGCTTGGCACGTATACATACAACAGGGCAGGAATTATTCCTTTCTCCCGTTCTACAAGCGTCTGTTTTGAGGGTCAGAAGCAGTCGCGTGACTGGAATGACACGGACCCCAAAAGCGGCGGGGCTGCCCACCTACTTGGGCTACAGATGGAAAAAGAAAAGGCGGTCCCTTATTTATACACTAAGACG
Organism: Haemaphysalis longicornis; assembly: GCA_013339765.2. Classification (NCBI taxonomy): domain Eukaryota; kingdom Metazoa; phylum Arthropoda; class Arachnida; order Ixodida; family Ixodidae; genus Haemaphysalis; species Haemaphysalis longicornis. The sequence goes on along the minus strand of JABSTR010003481.1, from coordinate 12,271 downwards.
ACTTGAGAGCGAAGCCATTCTGCGTTGTCCCAAAGGTGTTTTTGACGCTTTCCCTTCCGTTGGCCGTCATTTTTATGATTCTTAGACGTTTCTTGCGACGTTCTTTGTTAGACAGCGGCTTGTGTTCCTAACGACATACACATAGTATTTGTCTTTCAGTCATTTTTGTATTCCTCTTCGTCTACAAGGTTCAAAATTCTGGCCTTAAGATTTTGGAAGTTCTCACCGGGTGTGTTTAGATGCTTTGACACACGTAAACGGGGAGTTTTGCGCAAGAGCAGATTTTATGAAACATTATTAAACCTAAAAGGAGACGGTTTCCCAGTTTTTTGCGATGTACAGTCAAACCCGGCTATAACGAACCCGGATAGAGCGAATTATGCTGTATATCGAACAAAAATTTTTCAGTTACGGAATTACATGGGAAACATATTCCTTATAACGAAGTTGACATCCGATATATCGAACTCTGGGCGCCTAGAATGGCCGCCGAAATGCATGATCTCGGAGCGGCGATTGAGATGTGGATTGGCCGCGACCACGTAGCAAGTGCCGCGACTGAGACATTGCGCCTCGCATGGAGCGACGTGACGCCCAATACTTTCCGTAACTGTTCCCGACGCGCGGGACTCGCGACGGAATCCGCCCAATCAGCGAGTCCGGACCAAGATAGCAGCATCGGTGAACTGTGGCCCAACGCTCGCCAACGTTCCCGACGATGTAGCGAGTGAAATCCGTCCGACGCTTATAGTGAAGTGCTTTCGGCAGTCGATGTGCTCCGCCAATGCTTCTTAGATTTGTGAGGACGCGGACTCGAACTGGTTCAAACAAGTTTCGTGTAGAGAATGGTATGCTAGTTGAAGCCGCCTAAACGAAATAGAATAGAGAAATCACCGCTTTTTTTTTGCAACGTGGGCAGTTAAGGCGGAAAGTAGCTTTATTACTTGCAATAAATGGATTATTTTGGTATGGTAACGGCTACTGCATTGTGTTCGTTTCTGCATACGCGGATGGCGGAGTTGGGGAGGGGGGGGGGCGGTGGAGGGGCTACCGCGGATTACGAACTCGTAACAATAGGCTCGTTATAGGCGGGTTCGGCTATATCGAACTATTGGATATATCGAACAAATCGCGGTGCATATTGCAGTTCGCTATAAACGGGTTTGACTGTATTGCAGGCCGCAGAAGTGGCATTCCAGAAGGTAACGGGATTACAGTTAAGACTACTTTTTACCTTCACATTATCTCAGGTCGCGCTGGAGTTAAGTTCCGTGATTGTCCAATAAGTTGCGTAAGTTCCAATAGGCATGCCTTGCAGCATGGCCTATTGCTAGGTTTAAACCGTGCCTCAGTCTTTCAGAAAGTGTACGCTGCAGTAAAATAAAGTCCCGCAGCAGGCCAGAGAATGTTGGTTTGTGAGGTTCGCCAGCGCTTACGTTTCACGATGACCTGGAACGAGCAGTTGTTGGCCTCGTTGTTGGCCGCATCCCGTGCTTGGTAGGTGACGGTGCTGGGAGCACCCCAGCTAAAAGAGCTCCCCGGTGATCGGTCACATGTGACCTTCACATCTTCGCCACTATTGTCCTAAAGGAGACGAACAATAACGTAGTTGTTGTTTCCAACAAATATTGCGCAATAACATTTGGCCACGTTCCCTGTAATCCTCCCAATCATCAGTGAGCTCGTTACGGCTGCCCGATGACTTCAGCATCCTAATAACCTGCACATCATCACTGCTTGGGTCGTTCCTTCGCATGAGTTCCCGAACAAACTGTTACCCCAGCTGTTGTCTCTGAGTGGTAGAGCGCTACGCCTGCAGTGGCGGCGGCCTCGCCAAAAATTGGGGCTAACCCAACAGCAAACGACAAGCTTAACTGCAGATGCAGCCGCAATGCAGAGCCCAACCCCAGCGCTCGCACATCAAAGTACTCGGATTAACAATGCAAAGCAACGCAGAAGCCAACCACGTAGTCCGCAAACTCAGAACAAGGAAATCAGGGGGTGCGCACGCTCCGAAGAATTACCAAAAGGCACCGGAATCTTCGGGAAGTTGAGGTCCTCTGCCTTATTAACGCAGCTCTGATCCCTTTCAGGGTGCCTTATCGCGTACCACACCAAAATCTCAACAAATCTCAACTCAAAATCGTAGAGGTGCTTTTAAGAAAGGCCCATTAAAATCGCATTTGGGGTGTCCGCATATACCTCAACGAAGGCACTGGAAGACACCGGCACGACAAATTCTTTGTAGGAGCTGCTTAAAGCGCACGAAACGAATAGGCTGCAACGACTGGGAAGCACGAAACAAGGCATAAGGAGTCCTTCGGAGCCTATCATACGAAACCAGCCAATAAGAGGGAAGCACACAAGAACAACTGGAGCCTAACATAATCTGCAGTGCTCCTCTACCCCGTAATTGCATCCGGAGAGAAACAAAGAAGACCCCTTCACATTGAGGTCACCTTGAAGCAGCTCAACAAAACAGAGCCACAACCACAACTCTACTACACGAACACCAGCCTCCGAGCATGGGCTGTCCGTTTCCTTGGGCTATTAATTTTCTTCCCGTAAAAGCCCATTTATTGACAGCAGATGGGAATCCCCAATATTTACAACTTCACTGCGAAGTATGTAATTTTTGAAACATAAATAAAATTTCGCGTAATGTTAGAGCCGTCTTAGCGACTAATTGTCATATAATTTATTTTGGGGTGGTTTCAACAAACGAGGAGTTGTAGCCGTTTTCTATAATCATACTCCCTCAGTAGACGGACATGTCAACGCGTAAATGTGGGCTAGTTGGTTCAAACTGTGAAACATGGTCAAGTAGCGCGGTAGAGACGGGACAAAAGTAGAGAGACTAGCGCTAGTCCTGTGTGGTCTCTACTTTTGTCCCGTCTTTACCGCACTACTTGACCATGTTTCACAGACGGACGTGTTTTGCTGTACAGCGCACAATGTGAAAAAGGCAGCTCACACTTACGGGTCAATAAAGTCGTCTTCACCTCTAATCATACATTTATTGCTGAGGACCCCTTCAAGGCAGTATGGGCCATTTTATATCAAAATATAGAAGTCCTAAGTCGTTTTTTAATATTTTTTTACGATTTTTTTCTTACGCCAAAGGTGTGTCACACAATTTTACGATTCCAGGGATTTTAGGGGGTGCCGCAATGTGGAGTTACGCTCGCTTGGTATTCTTGTCGACATCGCTGTGTAGTCGGAGGCGGATTCTAGCCATAGACAGGTTCGCTGTAAAAATGGGTTTGACGCGCAGGGAGAGGGGGTCGTCTTGGCAGCCAGCAGTTCGCACAGGGCGTAGAATGAGGTAAGGCCTGCCCTGACTACCTCCATTTCGCGGGAGAGGAGGCTGGCCGATACTAGCGAAGAAGTGCACAGGGCACTCATCGAACGAGCAGAGATGGCTCTGTAGACTTTCCCGGGAGCTTAGGACTAGGGGACCTTTGTGGAAATAGAGTTCCTTTCTGCCTCCCCGACAGGTTACTTGTTCAATGTCGGGACGCAACCAAGGGCGGCTGAAGTGCTCATAAATAAGTTTTGTGCTGACGCTGCGTATACTCCACATATAATTCAGAAATGGACCCGCAGACCTGAAGGACGGGAACATTGCCCTTATTGCAATGTGGGCGTCAAATCTAATTTACACCATCTAATTTGGTCATGCGTATACTTCCAAAAGCATCGAACTCAGCTTCTGTCACGTCACACCCCGTTTACCTTCCCTGATATATCAGACAACATAGACCGCGGTGAGCTTCTTTCGGAGCTTGCCAGCTTCGCAATTAAGAGTGGTCTGGCGCGAGTCGTCCAGCAGGGGGACGCCTAATCCGTCACGCTGACTCAAAAACTGTGAAGTGTGAATAAGTTTGAAATGTGAACTAAGTGTGAACTGTGAGTGCGAACTAAGATCATATTCTATATATTCCCCTTCCCATCCCAACCCCAACCACACCCTCATTGGCTATGGCCTTCCTTTCAAATAAAAGCTTCAACTAACTATCTCAAATACGCACTGGCACGTGCACTCGGTACGTCTTTTCTCTTTTTGCGGGCCACTCATGGGGCGCAAGCCTGGACGACGCTGGGCGCTTCTCACGAGACACACGCTCGGCATTGTCTTGCTTTTTTCTGTTTATGTAAGGCTCAACAAAGAATTCAAACAGCTCTACTGTTAAAAGTGTCGTTTCACAATGCACCTCCTACATACGGTACCCGCATTCTTTTCTGCGGATTTACAGGGTTGCTGTCCTGTGCCTCTGAGCTTTGAGTGAGCAGCCGGAACATATACTCTGTCGTATGCAATCGCAAGGCCAGATGAGCAATTATAAGAAAGCATTGCCAAGTACTTACCACAAAAATAGGTTCCTTCCACGTTACGATCTCACTAGATCTGTGAGTCGTGATGACAATATCTTCTGGGCAGTACGCGATGGCTGGTTTCTCGATATCTGTAAGCCGATCATTCGTTATTAAATAGTACGTGCCACCTGTATCTGTTTTCACTTTTTTCAGCCGTATCCTTTCGGCATATCGTTCAATCAGCGCTCAAAGAAGAACGGTTGAGGGTATTTAGGGATGCAGAATTTGGAATGTGCTATCCCATACCGTATAGAATCAGAGAAATGTCTGCTGTTCATTCAAATAGGTAGGTTTAACATGTGGTTTAAAAGTTATAGAAACAGGTCATGGTCCTGAAACGACACTTAGTCAAACGGTACCATGCCTAAGTGCAAGGTCCTCAGACTGGTCTTATACCGTCCAAGCCGGGCCGTGCACTGCCGGAGCCCCGGTGCGCGGTCGCAGAGCGACCTCCAAGTTTGCTGCGGGCCCAAACTCCCCTCGCGTTCTTCGTTCACAATACTGGTGAGCGGTGGTGTAAAGGGCCACCGCAACTTCTCCCCCCCCCCCCAACTCGACAGAAGCGCCAACGGGAACTTCTTCAGCGAGCTAACCAGCAGCGAGTAAGGCAGCGAGTAAGCATAAGCACGCAAACGAGGCGCTGAATGAGCGGGTGATCGAATAAGTTCCCGGCTGAAAGGGCGTTCCCAATACAAGCGAAGAAACATTATTCTGAGGCGGCACGAGACCGCGTTTCGGTAGGCGCCTTTTCAATCAACATCGTTATTTTGGCCCAGTATGTATATTAGAAAATGAGACGCCAGTTTTTTTACCTTTTACGTGAACTTTGAAAACGCATGGTCCTGACGAAAGGCCTTCGCGATCCTTAGCAACATACGTGATCTCGTGTACTCCTATTGGAAATTGGTGTGGAAGCTTTGTGATTCCAGGAGGGGAGACTAGTTCCACAGTGGGAGGTCCGTCATTGTCGGTCGCCTTTGGTTCGGGCCACTCAACCCAGTCAGAAAGTTGGCTGCCGGCCATGTTGTCAAATGTCATGTCGCTCGGACACTCCGCAATGGCGGGCGGTTTAACGTCTGAAACGAAAATAATTCGCGTCAGCCAAAATTCACGTTTTTTACGCCATGATATCAGCCACAAAACATAGCACAAGCCAGGTTACTAGATTAAAGCTCTGCCAAGCTTCGTTTAAGATTTCGTCTATCCCAAACCTACTACTACAAATGGCACCTGAAGTACAGAGGTTGGATGTTTGATCTGATTTTTGCAAAAAAAAAAAAAACATTTCTCGTCTGTGCGAGAGGAGACTGCGACTAAGGGCACAGGCAGGCTGACAGCTAAAGGTCCATTTGCATACTGTGCCAGCAGCACTGAAACGTCAGCAAATACTTCACAGAATGTATATCACACTACACCTGTCTAAGTATACAATCAAAAAGAGCAATCGCTGTTACCAACAAAAGGATAATTTAAAATGGTAAAGCAGCTAGAAAGAGAGTATGACAAATGAGGTGGGCAAAAAAAGTATTACAACACAAAAGTTTAGTAAATAATCTGAGTAATCGATAAATAGAGCTATAATGAATATTTGTGTACATGTACGTATTCATATACACTATTCGGACTACAAAACTTCGGGCTTGCCGGGCTATTCTGGACTTTCCCGAGGAACCGCCAGGTGCCCCATAGGAGTAATGTATTTAAACAACAGATATTTCGGGAAAATAAAGCCAAAATTTCGATTTTTCGGACAAACGTTTCTGCGACAAAGCCACGGTGTGACTCCAGGACCACACCATTTTGAATCTGTAGCCTCGCATTCGATAGGGATTGTCGTTTAATTGACGGGTAGCCATTGTGGTGCTTGAGGTTCACGGGGTCCACCCCATCACCTGTGCACCATGCGTGCCATCACAAAGCTTGTGATGCTTACGAGGAAAATGTCACACTGGCAGCGATGCAAGGAGACGTTCTTACACGAAGGAGGAATTTAAGGAAAGAAATCATTCGCGACTTCTTCAGACCTGTTTAAATGAAATAAACGTCGTTTTTGCGGCTCGCGGATTTTCCGGACTGCTTTTTTTATTTCGGACTATTTCTCGTTCAGGTCCGAAAAATCCGTCGGCTACTTTACATATACGCACAAATACACAAAAATAAACACCCTCAAGTATATTTTCAAAATAAATCACGGAAGTATGACAAAATTGTAGGCAACTCGAACATAACCATTTTACTATCAGAACCAGGGGTGCTATTCCAAAAGGCCCGAGATTGAGTGAAACTCCGGAAACAACGAGCTCTATCGACGCCCACGTAACGTAATGATAATATTTTGAGGCATAGTTCAAGCGATTTAAAAAAATCACGCCATATCCACGGAATGAATGATGATAAGTGGGGCGAAGCTCGAGAGGGGAAGATCATCGGTAACCGTAACTCTCCCGTGAAAGTTCGCCCATTACATCATTAAGAAAGACGTAAGACTGTGTGCGTACATTGTACAAATCAACTTTTATTTTCGGAGTCAATGCTCCCAGGCCCAGACCTGGTGAAAGACCCCGCGCGATCGAGGACTACCCCGCACCTCCACCACAATTTGTCACGTAGGATGGGACACAACGGTAAAGAAAGAACTTTTATTTAGGGCGAACTTGTGCCCGAACAAGACGAGAGGAAACGAGCAAAGGTCCTTGCGTCTCGTTCGATCTCCGAGAACGACTGCCTGCGTTCGTGGCGTGATCTCTTGCGTGATCTCCCCCTCGCAGTGCACGTGCGCTCGCGCCTCCGTTGGCGAACACAGACAAGCTCGCGCTCCCGGTGCCGAGTTTGCGCTGCCGGTTGCAGCCGGTTCTTGCGCGTGCAACGCGGCCCACTTTGCGACATCTCCGAAAGCATGCGGCGGTCACGTACCACGAGACACAAGGGATGGACAGACCCATGACTTAAGGAGCTTCGCCCCTAAAATGCAAGTCCTGCTATTTGCTGATTATTGGGGTGACGTAATCGGTCCAGAGCAGCGCGTGCCAAGGAGGCGCGACTAGGGCGTGGCGCGTTTTTCACTGCTGTCTCTCGTTCCCCTGCTGCGCCGGTGGCTAGGGGAGGGGCAAGCAAATCCAACTACATTACTTTATCGCGCTTTTATTTTAATAATCTGTATTTCACTACAAAGTTCATTTATTTTTTATTTTGGGCGTTCTTATTAGCTTTTGTTTGAAATTTGCTGTCCTAAGGCAGTGGTTTCTGCCCATTTCTGCCGTCGGTGGCAGACAATGCAATCACGTGACTAAGGCCCACTGGCGAAAAAAGAAAGCGAGTGATGGAAACGCGCCACATTCAAAGTACTTGCTGCTCGGTGCTATCGAAACCCTCCGTCCGCTTTCAGATACGAAATTTCCCAGAACCACTTCAGCCTGCTTACGTGCTTTGAAGGCCAAAGCTTGGCGATTCTTAATTGATTGATTGATTGTAGGGTTTAACGCGCCGACGCAACGCAGGCGATGAGGCGCGCCGTAGTGGAGGGCTCCGGATTAATTTCGACCACCTGGGGATCTTTAACGTGCGCCGAAATCTCGTACACACGGGCGTTTTTGCTTTTCGCCTCCATCAGAAAAGCGGCCGCCGCGGCCGGGAATCGAACCCGCGACCTTGTTCTTAATAACAACTGCTACATTGTACTTGCGATACTTATTAGCAACTGATAATTGTACTTGCGGCAATTCTTAATCGATATATTGCCCTTGCGTATTTTTCGTCGCTTTTATTTCTTTGTCTTTGGGCATGATTTTGGCATTCCACGGGCTTCATTTCTGCTGTACCGCGTTTGTGACAGTTTCTTCTTTTTCATTTCGTAGCGAACTCGCCAGCAAGAAGGCTGGCACACAGCACAGCCTCCCTATAACCGTGGTTCTGCGCAGCTTGTGTGCACCTGTCATTCTCATGTGCCATCACGTTCACGTGTCGCGCATTATTCTACAACTTTTATTTTCCAATTCACAGTTTTGTGAATTTTCAAAACGGAGCCCATTCGCTCCTCAAAGCTCTCAATTGCGGGTAAGTCACCCATTTGGCCATGTGCTACGAAGAAAGGAATAGCAACAACCACAGCTTTTCAAATTTGTTTCATTTATTTCACTTTGCTCTTCACAGCTCTTGTTCGACGAAGCTCTCCACAGTCGTTGGTTTTTTTATGGACTCTATACCTTCACTTTTCTTCTGGCATCACGCTGTTTCTTTTGGTCTCAATCTTCCCTTCACAAGGTTTTCATGATCCGCTTCCAGCCAGACGACAAAGACGCTGGACAAAACCCGTTGAAAGCCTAAAGATCACCTCCGATAAAAGACACAGGACGTTGATTATATACTATCCTGCGAGTAAAGTTTTCGCAAGAATGATGTGACACGAAACGCCTCAAGAAAACCGTCTGCCGCGCTGACGATAAATGAAGCGCGCGGTCATGCAACGCCACGTCGGAAAGTTTTGCTAGCAGACGATAACGGAAGTACGTACGGCCACCCAATGGAAACCTTCTTTCCATCGAGCGGTCGTGACCGTGGTCACGACTGAAGCGTACGGCCTGGCTGCAGACGGATAAATTCATGGTAGAACCTGCGGAAGCCATGTCCGGCTAACCACCTAAAAAAGGCGAAAAATTTGTCTGCAGTAATCCTAAGCGCCCACACCGGCTGACTGTCGATTGAGGGCGGTCGCTGGTGCGGTCGCTACCAACGTTTCCGTGGAAGGTGTCCGTCGCGTAAAACCGCAGCGCACGCGACACTTGCTCCTCGGCAGTTATGAAACGAAAGCCGCCTCAAAGTCGCCGCAAAGGCTGTCCGGTGTCAGATGGCTGCACAGCCAATGCACAGTGCTTTCGAGAGTCGAAAAATGGCTTGAAATTCCTTCTCCGCTAAAGGAAAAACTCTGTCGGCATAGATATATGCCTGCAACGGCGACCGTGAACCATGATCCACGCCGCAGCAGCCGCCAAAACGAGCGTCACGAGTTCAACTCGGCCGCGCAATATCTCTCCCAAGTTTCTTCCGAGTTCTCGTGTCAATCACACACACCCAGCCCATTCGTGGGCGCGGCGTAGCGACCGAAGCCCCACCCAACTGTGGCTGCCATGGCGCCCACATCGCCGATGGGGTAGCGTCGCAGCCACTAAGTCACGTGCATTAGATGCTCCGGTAGCAAAGCTTAGCAGAAAACACCGAAGGAATGACGTCCCCAGGCCACCGTCAGTCAAATGCTGCCACAGTCGGCCCGAACGAAGTGCTCGCTGTAGTCCGGACGATAGAGCGGCCAAGACGACAAGATTTCCCACGGCAGCCGTATTCATACACAGCAAAAACACAATCGACGACAGATGACACCTTCAACGTCTAAAACGCACTCGTAAAATCACGCAACACGCTCATGACACGCTAAATAGGGGCGATGTCTGATACTACGCCCGCCGTTCGCACGTAAACAAAGCCGGTCAGTCTGACAGTCGGGAGAAGGGTGCGTTCCTTTCGCTACAGTGAACTTCGTCGCTTACTTGTTTTGGGCTTGCGCTGAGCTGCACTGGAGCCACCCTCAAACCACGTAGCAAACACAGATTTCAATGGAAGAACAGAACACCGACAAAATCAGAGCCGCCCCGAGCCGCTTTACAGGGCGGAGCTTTAAAAGAAGGCTGGGGCGAGGCCGGAGTTTTAAAAGGAATAGCTAGGTTACTTTGCATAACGAAGAGCATATTGCAACTCGATTCTAGACGGCGCTGCACGCGGATATTCGTGCAAGCTGTACTTTTTCAACGTGAGCGGCCTCAAGTGGGCGCGCTGGTAATGCCAAGCGTGCTCCGCGCGATTGCGCCGGTATCGCTTGAGGTTTATCGGATGCTGCACTATCACTACTTTGTTAACTCGAGCAGTTGGAAACTCGGGACCGAGATATCTCGGGCCTTCTGGAATAGCGCCCCAGAGGAAGAATATCTAGTACTTAGAAATGCACCCTACAGAAAAAAAAAGCGAAAAAGAAAAAAAAGCACCCTACAGAAAAAAGAGTGCGCATCAATCTGAAATGAAAATAAACACATGAATATAAACAAAACGAAAATAAACACACCGAAAGAGCACAAGCTATTCGAGAAAACACACATTGTCAGTGAGCAATATTTATTTAACTTGCATTTGAAATATTTTTTTTTTCAGAAACAGAAACGTTGAAAATTAAAACTTCCTGAATTTTCTTTAATATTTCGGTCGGCTGAAATAGGAAAGCTTGTTCTCCGTAATTTGTTCGTTTTTCGTGGGTGTCGGGTGTCATGTTTAAGAGAATAGGGGTAAATATTGCTGGTTATTGTATTTCGTATTTTACTTTTATGTCCGGCGCCCAACAGTTTCGAATAAAATATGCAGCTCGAAGCATAGTAAAGCGCTCGAACAACAGAGCCATTCGAAGAATTCACAGCGGCAACGGTAACTGCAATACAGAAACCCCTTGTTCGCAAAAAAAGAAACCCATAGTTAACTCGAACTCGGATGTCTCGAAATATCGGTTAAATCGAAACTTTTTTGCTGTGCATTTACATACCATAGGCCCTATGTATTTGCCCCCCTTTATCTCGAAACGTTTTTTTAGGGGAACCGCGGATATCTGGAAATTTCGACGGAGAAGACAGAAGGCAAAGTCCGCTACAAGCAGCTGATAAGGTATCCGTTCGAACGCTTAGCTCTCCTTGCACTCCGAACGCGGTCGTTAAACGGCAAACTGACGCGGAGTGCGCGCTGTACGAGGCCAATGTATCCGTCACCGGAATGCGTCGTCCACAGCCACCGACGCAGGTGTTCATGCCGACGACGAGGAGCGTAAAAAAAATTGGGCCCCACCTCCCCACGAGGGGGGACTCGAGTAAATGCGTCGCGTACGGGGGGGGGGTGTATTGCGTTAACGTTCTGTTTGGGGGGGGTGGTGGTGGGTTGGTGTGTAATGTGTTTAACTATTATTGCTTATTACTATTAATTATTATTGCGTTAACGTTTAGTGTTTTGGGAGTTTGGTGGTAGTGAATGCGTTGTATCAGCAGCTTCTTGACGTAGTTTGAATGAGTCAAGGATATAAGGCGCGTTCGTAGCCTTTGATTCTGTGTCGGTTTTGTGGCGCAGTGGGGAGAGCACCATGTACCTCGCGTTCCGCCCACAGGGTCGTGGGATGGAAACCAGGCGCCGATAACTATTATTTTTTTTATAGTGTAGGGGAGGGGTGCGGACGGACAACAACGCTGCACCTGTTGTTGAGAGCGAGGAGGGTACGGGGGAGAGACGCGCGCCTGCGCCTCGCCGCGACGCGCATGCGCAGTGAGCGTGTGGACGCCGCCGCCGACGGTCGAGGGACATGGTGCGACTAAGAAACGCTTAGCGTTTAAAAGTGCCTACAACGTCAGAAACAAGAAACATGCTGCGCCCGTTTCGCAACAAGGTAGAATGTTTCGGTGGCGACCAGCGATTGACGCGATGCATTGAGCAGCACGAGAACGCTTTCCTGGGACCAGATGCGAATGCGAAACAGGCGAGCAGTAAGCATTTATTCCTTCCACAACAATAATACCATTTCCTGCGAATTGTTTTGCCTTTATTCCGAAATGTTTTCGTTGCAGTGAAGCTTTTGTTACATGCACCATCTCTTATTTCCGTGACCTGACCACACATTTTCGGCATTTCGCTTAACTCGAAACTCCTCTTATCTAAAAAAATTTCACTGGAATTTAACACTTCGAGATAAGGAGGGATTACTGCGTATACGATGCATTCGGTTTCCTAGAACAGTTAGTTTGTTTTCGTTTTTCCACCGCACACCACTGCGTCATAGCAGAGCTATCGAGAGTAGAAAAAGTGCCTCCTGTCACATGGG